>CATKHJ010639740.1:0-31954 GCA_949750685.1 Vernicia montana
AAATGTATAAAAATATTAATCATGAATTTTTAATTTATTTATAATCAACTTGATATTCCTTTAGAATAAAAAAAATCAATTAATAAAACACGTGTATGTAATATAATATTATAAATAATAAAAAGTAATAAATTGGTGATGAATTTGAACTATATAATTGATCTTTGTATCTATAAAAGTTTGGCAAAGTCGTATTGGAATAAAATAAAATTTGGTCATTTTGATTTCATCTTGCAATAGATAATAAAATTAGTTTGTTTGGATGATTAATTATTTAAAATGATGCTAGATTTTAATTTGAGTTTCAAAAGCAAAAATATTATAAATAAATATGACAAATTTCAAATAATTGTTCAATCATTTTATATGATTATTATTAATTACTTCACTAGGAATTTGAATTTTTGCTTCTAGTTAATTTTTTGCAGTAATAAAAATAATATATACATATGAAAAAATGAAATAAACTCATTTTTTATGAGATAAAAATAATAGAGAGGCTAAAATGATTTAATTAATAGTAATAATAATAATTAATGAAAAGAAAGTATGAAATCCAACTAAAATGCAAAAAGTGTATTTTTTTAAACAAAAAGTAAAAAAAGAGTATAAAAATAAACGAGAGAGGGTAAAAATATAAAAAAATAATAGTGAGAATAAAATTATAATTAAAAATTAAAAAGGTGTACATGGGATAATTTCTTTTTTTTTTTTTTCTTTTTTTTCTTTTGTGTGTGCACATAAGACATTTGTCTCTGTTTTTTTTTTTTTTTTTGGCCCAATAACATTTGTCTCTGTTGGGCACAAGAACAATTGTTGAACTAATTTCTATTGGTTTGGCAGGGATTAACATCCTCTTACGTTGAAGTGAACTACATAAATCATATTAGCATAGTCTGTATTATTAAATACAAAATAAATTATTGAGATTTATTTTTACATTATAATTACTCATTTTTAGAAATTTTAAAAAAGATCTCAGTGGTTTATTTTATATTTAACGGTGCAAATTATGCTAAAATGATTTATTATATTCGCTTCAACATGAGAGGAAGATAATTTTTAATTTATTAGTATATAGGAAAAGAAATTGTACTATAAGAAAGTATATTAAAGTATTAATGGTAATAAAATAATCATTATTAAGATTCAACAATTGGATCAATTAACAAGCCAGTTTGATCTCCCATCTTATTTATTAGTATTTCAAATCTTGAAATCAAATCATAAATAAATTTTTTTTCTTATTTTATTGACCAACATTTACTTTTTGAGACTGAATCATAAATAAAGAAAAGTAGGAATATCATCATTTGGCTGCAGCCATATGAATAACCTCTCAAAGAATAAAATTTGAAAAGAAAGGATTATAATAAAATTTACACCTTTGAATTATTCAACTTAAGAACTTGTACTCTTGACATTCTATACCAAGATACAAAGCTACAAGATGGAAGGCCAAATGGTAAAAAAAATGCAAGGTCATTCACCTTTAAAGACAAAGCTTATCTTCCATCCATGATTTACTTTACCAAAGCAATTCAATCAATATATTGCATGAAACTAATGGTGCATGCATTGCTAATTTATGTTTCGAGTTACTCAGCCGGGCTCTGCAGGTGCTGCAGATAATACAATGTGGCTTAAACCGTAAAAATCTTCCTGACCTTCTTCATATTCCTATGACAAACAGGGCAAGTACCAGCAGCCTCAAATATCCTGCAAAAGACAAATTACATCACATGATTTGCACTGGCTTCTTATGGAGCAAGATGGATTATCATACGAGAAGTTTGTAGAAAATTCACAAGCAGCATGGAAGCAACCAAATTTTCAGTATACCGAGTCTTATAAGTAACTATGACCAGAAGGAGGAAGCCAAATACATAAAGAGTGAGCAGTGAGCCAGATAACATTTTGACAGCTGGCAGATTAGCTTTTCTCATTCCCCGCAAAATTTTAAAGATGGAATGTCATTTATAATGTCTATAGCTGCAGTTCCCATTACACCAGTCCAGTCTCTGTTAGAAATGGCAAGGAATTGATTCTGAGTAGAGATCAGGGCATGTGCAAGTCTGTCCTCATCCCACTGCAACTATCCAGAGATGGACTAAAATAACCATCAGTCTAAAATTGGCATCCAGTTGAAATTTACCACACCAGCTTGGGCTCCAGTTGGTTCAAGCAGGTCAGAAAGTATATACTTGTCATCTAATTTTATGTAAGTCAAGTAATTTTAAATGGTATTACTGCACTAATTTTATGCCATTATCTGTAGATACAACGCCAAAAGGCCCCAAAAATCGGTTTACCACAAGCCAATTTATTATAACCATTTGCTATATATGTGTGTTGTGTACCATTCTTCAGTGAAATGTGCTTAACACCAATTACTTAATCAGAGAGCTCATCCTAGGTTTAGGGCAGGGCTTGTCCTCATAAGATGAAGGAAGAATTGGCACAAATATAATATTGTTCTCAATTTAAGAACCATAATTATTTTATGGTAAAAAATGGAGTTGTTTCCAGAGTCCTGATCTAAAAATGCAATGAAGGTGGTCATGCAGGTAAATAAGCAATTACCTTGTTCCACATGCAAAACAAGCAACACAGTGCCCACATGGGAGAAAGAAACAATCCCTGGGAGCATCAAAGCAAATCGCACAAAGACGCCTAGTATTATTGCTGTTTTCACCATCTCTTGATGGCCTGCCTTCCAAGGAAGCTGATGCTAGAAAGTCTTCAAGATCATCCTCATCATTTGAGACAGAATCATAAGAAGATCCCCAACTTGAAAGATCATCATCTTTATATGAAAGCAAAGGAGCTCTCTGATGCTCTACCTCCCCGTACCGAACTCCATTTCCATCTTCACGAATACATCGGAACTTGTTCAAGAAGTTGAATGCTGCCAACATTAGTGCAGTCATTGCACCTACAGGCAAACAAACAAGTAGACAGATGATATCCACATGTGAGAGTTATGATAAAGAAGAAGAAGAAGAAATATACCTATGCCAACAATATATGTTGCCCATCTTGGTCCATAGGATAATTTGATATACCACTCATCAGTGGGTGATTCCTGAAGAAAATAGGAAAATCATGATAAATATAAAGTCAAGTTTTCTCATAAAGAGGACTATAATTATATTTTGATGTGGTCAAAGTCTGCATTAAATCCACTATTCTACAGAATATTCAATAGTAACCTATCTCTGGTAGCAGAACTGAATCTATAATATAATAACATGTGAGTGCCTGTGGGAGAGCCTTTGAAGATTAGGGCTGTGGACAGAGACATCTATGTTCAGATTTCTGTGTTCACAAGTTCTTCTATTCTGTAAATTTCTCATTTTATATAAGAGCCCTTATCAAAACACATAAAACTTTTAAGTACACATATAAGAACAAAACAGACTTACTTGTTCTGGACCAGGAGAGGATAACACAACAGCATTTCCACTGGGAAACAAAATGCTTAAACGACATATGCCATTGGTGAAAGTACACTTGTAATAAGCTTCCGTTGTATTGTATAGGAAAGCATTTATACTGAGATTTAATTGCACCTGTATAATTAAAGATTAATTCTAAGTAAATAGTGCAAATGGCTATCTAGAAAGAAAATATGATCCCTGCTTCAAGAAAGCAGTGAGAACAGTTGTTGCCAAATTTATATGGAACAAAATTGATAATTTCTGTCCAATGCTAAAGCTAAATTGGTAAAATCATATTTAAATCATCTCTACCAATGCATTAAATTTAAAATTGAGTCATGCATTTTAACAAAATTGTCATACATCAAGTGCTCCTCCAGCCTTAAATTATTGACTTTCCAAATTGTAATTTTGTTGAAAGCTATTCTTTTGTTAAAAGCATCAAAGAAACAAATTGAAATTTGAACTCGGGCTGTAAGTTACAAAAAAGATATATCCCCAACTGCAAAACCCATCCATTCACTTCCTCACATTCCCATCCTTCAGAGGTATAGAAGTTTAGCGAGTGGTACATCATGGAAAACATACATGTATAAATTCCATAGGCAATATATACATGGACACAACATAATTTCTTTTACATGATTTTTATACAAAACAATGTCTCATACCTAGGGCCTAAAGTTTCACTGCGCTGCCAATCTAGCTCCCATTTTATCACTCACTCTGGCTTTACAGTAGGGTTATTTAGAATTGTGGCTGAGGAGCACTTCCATAACTAAAAGGCTAACCATAAGACTAAGGCAAAATTTGTAGCGTGAAAATTATGTAGATTCAAAAGTGAAAAGGTTTTGTTGAACATAGCCTCATATTATGCAAGGGCCTCCTTTCCTACTAGCTTAAGTTTTTATGTTAGATGACAGCCTACTGCTATGTTTTCTCATTGTTGTTGCTACCCTGGCAGCTCTACATGCCAGGCCCATTTGTCTTTTCAAGTGTGCTGTCTCAAGCATGGTTCTCACATGAGTGGGGCAGTTGAATAATCACATATTTTATGTCAGAATTTCAATGAGGTCTCATATTTTGCATGGGCCTCTCAACCTCCCAGTTTAAAGTTTAAACTATTAGATTTGAAGTCTTAATAGCTCTAATATCCAAATCAACTTGACTTTGAATTAAAAAAGCAGCAAAAGTGGATATTTGAACTTCTATGACATCATACATCTTGGGAATTGGATCAAACTTCCAAAATACTTGGAGTACATATCTAGTGGAAGTTTTTTGGTGCAAGGGGCCACCTCTGAAAGTTTGCATGAATCCACTTCCAACATTAAAATACCTACTATCAACTACATTAAATGAACATGAACTCCCTCCAGGAAAAGAAAAAAGAAATTAAAAGAAAAAAGGAACAAGAATAAGAGGGTTTTGTCCCTCTCTAAAAACTCCGTTGCTTCAGTTCCAAAGAAAGAATATAAACACTCCAATTCTTCAACACAGATTGTAGAAGAAGTTCGCTGACCATATGTTTGAATAAGAACATTACTTCATCATGACAATGACAAGTCAAAGACTTCTTATTTATTTCTCTTCTCATTTGTTTTGGAGAATCATATAAAATAAAAAACAGATATGACTCATGATGGAGAAAATAAAGGTAAGATTAAGATATACAGCACATAAACACCATGAGTTATTCCTGATACAAAAATCTTATCAAATGCCAGTTCAGAACTGCAAGGATCTAGTTTGTAGTTCCAGGGCACTAATAAAATCCCAAACACAATGTTAACCAAATAATACCATTTCGGTTCTCATATTTCTCCATTATTATTATATCAAATTATGATTTGTGTGGTTTGAGTAGGAAATGCATTGGGTTTTCATATTCTGTAGTTGTTTGCAGAGCTGCAGATATCACAACAATAAAGGTATTCAGGTCACCTGAGATTATTGTCTTTCTTGTATTCAGTTTCTTTTATATCTTTCCATGGTACTAAAATCACACAAGGAGAAACCAAAGAAAAACATATTTTTTGTATCAGATGTTTGAGCAGCATTCCTTCAAGATGAAGAAACCAACTAATAAACCAAAAAATAGGTCCAAATTTTTGCACAATTACCTCAACATCCTCTGAGTTCAAGTTACCTGCTGCAACATAGTAACTTGAAGATTTCAGTATTTTCTGCCGGATAATACCACTTCCTGTACAGAAGCAGTTAATAATGTCAGTTAAAAAGGTTACATAAATGAAACATGAATTCTAATCAACTTCCATCCCACCATGAATGACATTCCATGATAAAGTGGTGTTTGGATATGTTGGGTCCTCGAGCCATTGAGAAAGGCCTTCACTCCCTGCAATTTCAGAGTTCAGAAGATTATGAAATAGAATCCAATAGCCCATCAATCGATACGAGCATAAGAATAATTGCTAGCAAATTTCATAATATAAGAATTAAAATTCTAAAAATAGAGAACTGCTGAATTTTTTTCACACTAATGTTACGGTTGCTAAATTCTGAGTACCTAATATGATATAATATGTTACGCATGCAGTTATCAAGAATGGCATCACATAAAATGTCAAAAGGAAGATGGAAATACAGGAAACCTGCTTGCCATAATTTTATCAACAACAAGGACATCCCTAGAGCTGAGTATTCAATTAAACACAAGAAAGTCATTATTAACAAAAATAAAGGTGGTCTGAACAGCTGTAGTATTAGTTTATAGTGATTTCTAGATTGAGTGGAAGCATATCCATAGAGGCCATAGATTAACGAAAATTTTTACAATCTTATGGTCCAACTTCTAGAGGAGAACTTACTTATATTCCAATGTCCATGCTTTCTGTCTCATAATCAACAAATTTAGGCAAAGCTAAAACTTCTTAATATTGTTAAAATGAAATTCTATCTCACCCAAAACCAGCATTAGTGTTCGTGAATCATGATCATGTGGGAGAAACATATGGATTAATCAACCATGCTATTATTAGATTTGGGAAATGATTACGAAGCTATCAGCATTATAAAAACCAAATAAGTGATTAAAGGTGCATCAACAGAAGGTTGCCTTCCATTATTAGTTTCACACTGTGTTGTTTACATCATATTCGTGAGAGCCAATCACTAATAAAAGCAATGGGAGCCTACAAGAAATGATAGTCTAAATGTTTCAGAGTTTTACAAGAATTTTTAGCCTTTAGTTCTTATTATCATTCATTAGGATTGTTAATTTTACTCTTAGATGCTTCATTGGCATATCAAAATACATCCACAATGTATTCTGAAAAAGGAAAAAAACAAAATAAAAGGCATTCAATTTCCATCAATATGATGCTTTGCACGCATCTCCTAAGAGTTATTACACCCAAACTTTAAGCAGAGACGAAAAAGAAGAAGATGAAAGTCATTCAATCTCCATGGAACTGATTTTCTTTCATGCATTCCTTAAGAGTATAGGGAGAATATCTACGAGAAAATTTCTAAAAGTACCTTGGGCGATTACAAGAAAAAGAGAGGAACTTGGGGAGTTCACACTGTATGAAATATTTATTTGAGATCCCTCATTCAGGAAATATAGCCACTCCTGAAAAGAAAAAATAAATACGTAGTCTATATCTTATCATTAAGAACATCCACAAATACATTCAAAACAGAATTGCATAGACATATTGTAGATAACATTATGTAAAAGTTAAGCTTGCCTTGTGAGAATCAGCTGGAACAGAGGCATTAAAAGATTTGGACCAGGAATTCACAACATTAAGTGATGGAGGTTTATAAAATCCATATAGAATGAGACCAGAAGTATTGCTATCCACCTCTTCAACCTGGTGAAAGCCTATCCAAATTACTGAAAATTATGACACACAAAAAGAAATACAAATGAAAAGGAAATTTTACCTTTATAGACTGCACAAATATGGGACTAGGTTGAATAAGAACTGAAGAATTGGGTCCTATCATTATACTAGCAGTACCATAGACTCCCAAAATCATAGTCATTGACACTGCAAAAAATAAACAGTTCCATTATCATAATCTGAATCTAAAATGTGATCTATTAGCTAATTAATATAAAAATGCAGCACTCACAAAAAAAATTTTTTAAAAAAATCATTAAAATACCAACCAAAGAACCAAAAGGTGAGGACAACAATGACACAAGACCAGGTATCATCTCTAATGGCTGATACATCATCGTCGAAAAAAAAATTATCCCGAAAAAGACCAATGTGTTGCTGCTGCTCTGTCTCTGGTTCTCCAAATTGGTGCTGACGACCTTCTTCTTCTTCGCGAAAATGAGAAGGAGACGACGAAGCAGCACCAGAAGACTCCCTATTATTGCTTGAAGAAGCTCCAAAGTCTCTATTAATTGAACTAGTAGAAGAAGAAGAAGCTGAACTTTGCCCTGATTGTGCCATTCTTGAGAAAGTAAAGAGCAAAAAGGTAAGATAAAGTGATTGATTAAAAAACAAAAATTCAAATCCCTAACCCTAACTCTAGATAGATAAATTGATAAATTAAGGAACGTTACGTACCTTGGCGTCGTCTCAGTCGAGAAGAAGCCATGTAGCGGAAGGTGAGCAAGTCAAGCTCACCAATCAGTCTTCTTCTCTTGTAAAAGAATGGTAGTTGTGAGTCGCCCCCCGGAATTTTGAAGTATCATTTTATATAGTCTAGTTCTTAAATGAATGGACCAATCGGCGTACTCGTCTGTCTCCGGTAAGGGTGATTTGGTAAATATAACATTGTTTTTAGTTACGTGGTGGATGACTATTGGGTTAGTTAGGGTTTAACAATTCGAATAATTTTTTATTTTTTGCACTGAATTCGAATTATTTTTTACTGACTCCGTGCTAAAAAATTTTCCGCTTTCTTTTCCAATAATTTTAAAAAAAATCATTATTTATTATTTATTAACCCATCAACTTTTCATTTATATCTTTATTTATACTTATTTATTATTATTTTTTATTAATTTTAAAAATAAATAAATATTATTTTTTAATTAATAAGAATAAAATAGACAAATACTTATATTTATTTTTAAAGTGAACAAACATTTTAAAACATCCTAAAAAAATAATAATAAATAATTTTTTTATACGAAAATAGTATTTATCAGCAATCTTAAAAAGAAAATTTTCACTTTGCACTGAATTAGTAATATTTTTTTAGAAAATATTTTATAATTAATTTCATTAATTATTAAATTTATTATTATTAGTTTCAGCATAATAATTCAAATTCAATTTATATTTGAAATTACTTAACTTTATTTAATTTCAATAAAATTACTATTATTAAATTTTGGAAAACTTTCAAATAGATTTTAAATTTGATAACAAGCTATTTTTTTTTAAATGTGGTTTTAGAATTAAAAATAGGATTACTTACTTAATATATAAAATTTTTGAGAATGGTAATTTTTTTTATTTGAATGTTTAGGGATATCTTTATAGGTCAAATATATGCGTATGCATCTATTAATATAGATATTGAATAATTTTATAATATAAATTGAAAAAAATAATATAATTGTTTTTGGAAATTCAACACCCTTGAGCATAAAATAAATGCCATGATGGAATATATTTAAACACGTGGTTTGACACCTATAATGGTTGTTGGATATGCAATACCCTCAACTGTAATAATGTCTTCTTGGAATAGAAAACTATTTTAGTATTTTAAGCTTCGTTAGTTAGATATAGACAATTTTTTTTTTTAATGATTTCCCGTGGTTATATTATGTCCATATGTTGACAATATGTTATTTTTGTTAGTAAACATAGTGTTATTTTTAAGCATGAAGCCTTGTAAAAGTTTTTTTTTTTTTTTGATAAATAAGCCTTGTAAAAGTTTATAATCTTTTGCTAGCTGTAATTTTTTATTAATAACACTATGTGTTACAAGATATTTTTTGTCAATTTTTTTAAAAAGATATTATGTGTAAATTTCTTTATTTTATCCCATTTGAATTATCAAGTAATTGATAAAACTATATTTAATATATTTTTTTTGAGCATTGAGAAAGGAAAATTCAATAACGGTGAGATTAGAATACGTCCACTCTTAATAGCCTTATTTTATCACTAGATTAAAACATAATTAATCATATTTAATATTCACAAAACCATGAGTGATAAGTTTATACTTCTGAATTTTTATTTATTTTTTTTTTATCACCAGTTTATACTTTTGATCTTGGTTATGAATCTTGAGGGTTCTTTAATTGTAGTTATTAATCAAACCAATTGTCCACTTGCCCTTAGATTCACAAATGCCAAACCGAAGGACCAAAAAAAAAAAAACAAACAAACAAACAAAACTGTCCACATAACTAGCAATGCCATTAACTAATTTTAAGTATAATGTTAAGGACAGTGAAAAACTAATGCCCTAAAATTAAGACACTTCACTAAGACACTAACAGAGAAAACTGGTAGACAAACAAATCAAAGGACTTATCAGTGGCTAAAATACCAATATATAAAGGACAAATGTAAGTAATGAATACTGGTGCAAGGCATTGCTATTACAATTTTATAGATTCATTCACAAATCTAAATGGGAAAGGCAGAGGAACAAATGAAGGAAAGAGCTAGTAGTACCCTGAAGGGTATAATTATACATTGGAAAGTTGTTGGTGCTTGCAAGAAAGGATGGTATAAAGTCAGGAAAAATCTCAAAATTTAGCTTTTTGGGTACTGCCATAGAGTATTATTGCAGATTCACTTTTGTGTATCATATTTATCATCAAATTAAAGACAAATAAATCATCAATGTTGAGATTAAGAAAAATAATATTATTTTTCTTATGGTATGAACTGATTAAAATTGAACTCTCATTACGAGAAAATAGATTCATAAATCACAAATTTTATTCAATTTTCTTATGTTTTATATGTATATATTCTATGTAATTCGATGTACTCTTCCATTTTTTAATAATTCATGGATGGATTATTTATCTATCGACAAGTTTTTTATTTATAGTTCTTTGCACAATGAAACATTGCACTTGATTTAACAGATACCTTAATAAACTCTTTTATATTTATTGAATTCAATGTGAAATACTGAAATCTTTATTGAGAGACACCAAATTCACATGTAATTTATAATTTATTGCCGTGCTTTAAGAAAGAGATAAATCTTTGTTTTGTTTTTTGTTTTTTCTTTGACTATCTGTTTCTTAGATTGAAGGGAATAGTCAGGCAACCAAAGTACTTGTCAAATTAATCCAAATATTTAACTAGACCGATCCAACTACCGAGCTACCCGTCTAAGTCCGAAGGTCCCTTTGAAAAATGAGAGGATTTTGATAAAAAAAAAAAAAAAAAAAAAAAAAGGCCCGATGGTTGTTAATCCAAATATTTAACTAGACCGATCCAAGTATCGAGCTACTCGTTTAAGTCCGAAGGTCCATTTGAAAAATGAGAGGATTTTGATAAATAGAAAATTAAAAAAAAAAAAAAAAAAAAAAAAAAAAAAAAAAAAAAGGCCCGATGGTTGGGCATTGGGCAAAGAAGGAAATCCATTTTTTAAACGGATTAAACTTTGGTTTTGTTGTTAAAAACCCAAGCCTAGCTCGACCGAAATATTATATAATATAATATTCATATTTATTAGTATATACATATATATTTATATCACTTTTAAATATATTACTGAAATAAATATATTTACTGAAAAGATAAGAAAAACAAACAAATAAATAAATACATTTTCTTATAAAAATGAGATTTTAAAATTTTAAAAATATTCAAATTATTACAGTAACAAATTTTTAGTGGAGAAACATAAAATGCGTTATTCAATAGTTTAAAGACTGTGGATCAAATTAACGGAGCCTTGGCAAATGATCTCACATTTGTTGCCTTCACTAGCTCCAGCAAATTAAGAAATTAAAATAAACTAGTTATGCATATGCCAACCTCTTACAACAAAGATTAATCAAGTAAATCGGTGTAATAAATTAACTTACAACTTTTTTTAATATATAGAATGGGTCAAATTAAGGTGGTGACAATTAATTAGTACAAGGATCCAAAAATAGAAAAAATATGAGATATAAAAGACAGACATTGTGCAAGAGGTTTACATAGCAAATTAGGAGTTCATAGTGAATTATCTCAAAAAAAAAAAAAAAAAAAAAAAAAAGAGTTCATCGTGAAATATCTAATTAAGTAAATGGCTGAATTAATCAAAGCCTCGACAATGAAAGTGTTCATTGTGAAATTCAAATGGAGGGCTGGAGGATTTTGCAAAAGAAGATGGTACAATGTTCGAACCCATCTCTGGATACATAACAAAGCCATGATGAGGATACATATTAGAAACCTGCAAATTAGAAAATTGAAAATTCAAATTACTGGTCGAAACCCAAGAATATTTAATCGAAAGAGTGATTAATTAAATTTGTTAATGTATTTAGTTTCAATTTACTTATTAGAGATCATATAACTTCTTATTTTGATTTGGTTTCAGGTTTATCATTTGAAAATTTTGATAACCAAACCAAATAGAATAAATATATGAAAATTTTATATAATAGGATTATATTGTTTAGTTTTTTTATTTTTTTTATTTTTATGCTACACATTCATAGAATATTAATAAATATATTTCTTTATATTTTATTTATGATTTCATTATGCTTTTGTCTCCCCAACTTCTTTTGTTGAAAACATTTATGTTTTAAATTTATCCATTATTGTTTGCAGTTTTCATTTTAACTATATATATATAATATTTTGTTTATACAAGTGATAAAAATTTAATGGTGAATGTTATAATTCAAATTCTGACAAACTCTTACTCCTTTAAGAATTTTTAATGTATAAAAAATAAAAATAAACAAAAATCTTTATTGAACTCACAAGCACAATTAAGACTCAGTAATTAAGAGAATTATTTTTCGTATATATTAATCTTAGAAGATGTACAAGAATATATAGGAATACAATAAATTTACAGTAAAGGAAGCTAGACTAATTAGTTCTAAAATAAGAAAAAAATATCTACAAATCAGAAAGTTATGCTACATGCCAACTATACAATCCCTACATTAATGGAGGAGAAAAAATCTCTACATTAAGAACACGTAACAACTAATTGTGAATTTTCAATATATAAAAATATTCAACCGCTTAATGTTGGTTTTCAAAAACTAATTTAAACGAACATGAAACATTATAATTTAATGTAGCATTTATCTTAGCACTAGACGAAAGCCAACAAGTCTATCTCTCCTATTATATATTACAAAACTACATAGTCCATTTATTTCTTATTACGCTCAATAGCACATGTGTTTACACTGTTGAAATAAAATAAAATTTCATTTGAATGTACTCAATACACATAATTGTACCTTTAAAATTTCTATTATCTTTAATATTATTGTTTTGAAGTTTTTATACAATTTTTTTTTATTCCATTACATCATTATACTTTCATATTTATATTCAATATGAATGATGATTTTTCCAAGTCAACAGTGCATATAATTGAATTTCTATAAAAATAAAATATAGCTTAACATTTTAGTTGAGGTAGGATAAAAATGTTAAAATAACATTTTAATGAATTATTCATTTGACATCCCAATTCAACTACTTTTAACAATTTTTTTTTTTTTTTTTTTTTTGTAATATTCAAAATGTTTCAAATTTTCACTAAATTTTTAACCTTTTTCAAATAATGGTTAACAAAAATTTTAAAAATTAAAAGAAAATCAAATGCCATTTTAAAAAGTAATTCCAAATTCAATTCAAAACCAAACCTTAATCAAGTCCATGGATTTTGCTTTATTTGGATTTCATTCATTCTATTTCTTCTTTACAATTTGTAAAATGAATTAAAAGTGTAGTATTTTATTTTAAATTATTTTACAATCTCATATTCAGAATAATATAATTTAAAATAACAAATTTAATTGTCCTTTTTTTTTTGGTTTTGAAAAAATTTATAATTATTATTTTTTCATTATTTCCTAAAATATTCTTAATGTAATAATCTTATTGAAATCTGTAATACAATTACTCTCTCTTATTTTTTTCATTGGAATCCAAATATTTATCTGCTTTCCAAATATACTTTTAGTTTGATACTCCACTTATATGATAAAATCAATTGGTTTTGATTGAAATATACTAGAAATATTTGGATATAAAAGTTGAGTTTCGATATTGGTAGTGTAATGTGCTTGAGATATAAGAATTTGCATGACTCTTTAAAATTGTCATCATTTTGAAGTGGATGCATGTCTCTTTATTATTTATATATTTGTTTATACATTTAAAAAAAAAAAAAAAAAACTAGGAATTAGCCAAAATTGAAGGCAATACGACATCGTTAAGTGACGTTTTGGGGGTTGGCTTATGCATCCATTGCACACGATACAATATGAGCCGTTTTCTTACATTAAAAAAGAATTGAAAGTTGAAATAAAATGGCTCGTCTTGTCTGGACAGGCTGTTCGATGATACTCACGGGGCATAAATACATAATTACCATTAACCCCAAACACAGGTTACTCTCAAAGCACCACTCTGTGCCATTTTGACAATTTTCTAAGGCTAAAATAGTCATTTGATCATTCAACAGGTCATTCACCTCAACAAACGACCTCACCGGAGCCAAGCCTTCCCCTTTCCCATTCCCTTTCCCTTTTCTCATTTAAGAAAAAAGCCAGATCTACAAAATTCAAACATTCAATTCCAAAATACAAAAAAAAGAAACCCTAATTTTTCAATCTCTTGATTGATTCGGCTTCGAATCGAGAGTTTAAACTTTAAGCGATGGGCGATTTCAATCTCGCTCTAATTATTGTCGCTATAGTGGTGTGCATTATCGTTTTTATCTTCAATGTATACCTTCTCGTCAATTACCAACATCCAGATGACAAGAACCAGGCATATTTCCCCAAATTCGTCGTCGTTTTGGGCCTCTCCGTTGCTGTCATTTCCATATTGATGTTACCGGCCGATGTTGCCAACAGGCAGGCATGCCGTCACGCTATATATACTGGCGCGTGTAATCTCACCTTGCCAATGAAAGATCTATGGATCGCTGTCTATATTATTGACGCTGTGCTCGTTTTCTTCATTATCCCCTTCGCGATGTTCTACTATGAAGGCGACCAGGATAAGTAGGTTCTTTTTTTCTCCTTTTAATTGTAATCATAGGTTTCTTAGTTGTAAATGAAGTTTTGTTAATCGGTAATTGATTTTTTGGTCGCAGGAGTATTGGCCAACGGATAAAAAGCGCATTGTGCTGGGTGATAACAACGGCCATTGTATGCGGTCTTGCGCTTGGCATTTTATATGGTTAGTACTTTCGCATGTTTCATTTTCTTTACTACCTTTTTTTTTTTTGGTTTGTAAGGATTAAATATTTGCTGTACAGTATTTCAATTTCTGTCGATTATTGCATAGTTATTTAGCTGAAAAAGCCATACAAGTTATATTTGTAGTTTTGCCTTTGAGGTTTTCAGGTCATTATGTCGCATATTCTAGATATTTCTGTTGCTTAGAATAAACAATTTCGTTTGCACAAAGTATTTCGAACCATGTTTCAATCAAAATATGCTATGGTTAGTAATCATTACTTTCATATGTTTTGTTTTCTTTATCACCATTTCCTTTTGCCTTTCAAGGATTAAAATATATAACCTTGCGATATTTCAGCTGTTTAGTGCTGGAATTTTTAACTGAAAATGCTGTGCAAAGTATGCTCTTAGTTTGAGCTTTCCAGTTGCTATAAACTTTCTGTAAGAGAAAATGCCATTTCTTTGGCTAAGGATACACAATTTTGTTCCTAGAACCAAATGATATAATGAATTTCTTTTTATGGTAGAATTTGCATTGAATGTTAAAAGTTCTTTTAAAAAACTTTTATAGGTGATTCTCATCAGTTTTTTATATGGTAAAAATAGGGTTTTTAGATCTGCATCTATGCTTGTCTTTGTCTTTTTGGATCAGACATAACTGCATCCCATTGAGTTTATGCTCTTTGATGGTATATCAGGGCTAGTTGGAAAGGTGGACTTCACTGTCAGGCATCTCTCTTCAACCACAACTAACTTCCCAAGTACTTGGGATTTCAATAGCGGTCAACCATGTATTGGTGGAAGTGGTGCACACCAGGTTATGTTTCTTTTCATCAATCTTCTATATAATTGACTAATAACATTGTTCTGGCATATTGTTCTTTCTGTATTTGCTTTTTATATAATAGTTTTATAGTACAACAAAGAATTGATGAATTCATTCTTATGTTTTTCCTTCTCCATCCTTTCTCTTTTCTAACATTTTTACTTGTTACAGTGCTCTGCATATCTCGCAAGTGCTTCCTCAGAGAAAACATGGACTATGCGCACCACGTTTCCTGAATATGTCGTTGCTCTGGCTACAATTGTTGGATCTGTACTTTTTGCGGTATAATCATTCCTGCAGAAGTTTAGATTTTGATTTTACTGAAAATTTATGAGCTTTGACCTAAATACAGAATTAAACTCTAAGGATGCCATGCTGTCCTTTTACTATTTCATCATTAAAGGCCATTGGTTGAAAAATTTTAATCATTTTTGCTGAAATAGTAAACATTATATATTATTCCCTCAGTCCCAAAAAGGTTGTCCACTTTATTTTCTCACATAGTTTAAGAAAATATTATTAATTGTTTGTCAACTCATAAATTTTATTATATTTTTTCACTTATACTTTTATTTTTATTCATTTATTATTACCTTTTTTTATTAATTTTGAGAATACACAAGTAATACACTTTTCAATTAATAAGGATAAAATGAATAAATACTTATATTTATTTTTAGAGTGGGCAAGTATTTTGGGACATTCTAAAAGGAGTGGTGGACAATCTTTTGGGGATGAAAAGAGTAGAACAGTATACGGATGATGTATGCATGCATACATGCGAACTATTCATGTAAATAAGGATAAAAATGTCTTAATTGTGGGTTCCTTCCAGCCTTGTTGTTTACAATAATATATTTTTTTACCATGCTCTTCTCATTATTTGCCAGATATTTGGAGGTGTTGGTATTGCTTGTTTGCCATTGGGACTCATATTTTCATTCATCCGGCGTCCAAAGGCTGTTATCACCCGTTCACAGTACATTAAGGTATTCTTTGTTGCACATTATGTAGCTGTATGGAAATGTAAACCTAAATAGTTGAGGATACTACTTTGTGATGACTGTTCTTGTAGACCTAAAATGTGAACCCAAGTATTCTCTGATGCTTATTGACAGTTGTTAATATTCTGTAGGAAGCAACTGAACTTGGTAAAAAAGCAAGAGAATTAAAGAAAGCAGCTGATGCACTCCATCAGGAAGAAAGAAGTGGTTCCAAGGGTAGAAAATGGCGTAAAAATGTGAAGGCAGTTGAGAAGGTACTTAAAGCCTCAGAATATGATGTTTTGGTTGTGATGGGTTGAGTGCATGTTTAGTGTAGCTTTTTGAGAATTCAAACTTCTGTTATTTCCTAAAGATATGTAGCTGTTTTCTACGCGTTGCACACTGTTGAGTTTTGAGACTTCTTGCTCAAACACTTGGAGTTTTTGATTCTTTATCTGTTCAAATCAAAAGACAGGGACCAGTGGTAGCTTCAGTTTTTTTTATGTGTTAGTGTGGAAATATAATATGTTTTTTCAACTGAATGATATTATGTGCTCAAAGCTTTGGACTTTGATAGATGTTTTGTGATTCACTTTATAGGCAACTTGAAGATCAATTGGTTAGTTATGACTTAGTTGTCAACAATTTAATTGCCCATTTCATTGGCTTTGATCCCTTATTACGGTAATTGGAGCTTACTTTTATAGATCCTTAAACTTGCAGGAGTTGCTTCAGTTGGAGGAAGATGTAAAGCTGTTGGAAGAGATGTACCCCCAAGGAGAAAGGGTGATGATTCTAACTCACTGATTAAATATGTGGCAGGAGTGTGTTTCTTGCTCTTTTCTCCTTACCATTGATGTTTTTGGCTATCATTTTCAGGCTGAGACAGCTTGGGCTTTGACTGTTCTTGGGTACTTGGCAAAACTCGTGTTGGGGATCTTAGGGTAAGTGCTGACACTCCAATATCTAATTACCATTCTTAAAAGCCTGGTTTTAATGCCATTTGATGGTTTTTATCTGGATACTCCAACATCTAGGTGGATTGGGTTTACAAGTAAGCTTATTTCTTGCAGATTTGATATTGACTTGAATGCTGCCCTTGTGGTTATCTAGTCTTATCTCAAGTTGTTCTCTTGTTGCATATCCAGTACGTATGGATTTTGGGAATGTCCCACCCAAATTTTAATAACAAATGCTTGTTTTCTTGTTTATTAGGTTGATTGTTTCTGTGGCTTGGGTTGCTCATATTGTGATATATCTGTTGATTGATCCACCTCTTTCTCCTTTCCTGAATGAGGTTTTCATCAAGTTGGATGATATATGGGGTAATTTTCATTTTGGCATCTTGTTTTCACCTGGCATTCTTTTTTCCCATTTTAGTTGCTGAATTGCATCTCCTAATGTGTATTTTGCTACTTTGTCAGGTCTTCTGGGTACTGTTGCATTCGCATTCTTCTGCTTCTACCTTCTGCTCGCTGTGATAGCTGGAGCAATGATGCTGGGTCTGAGATTAGTTTTCATCACGATTCATCCCATGAAGTAATAAATCTTATGGAAGCAGCTTTTTTTTAGTTTTAGCTTGCGTTGTATCTATGTAATCATTTGCTGTAAGATATTTTTTGGATAGCTCATTAGTTGAATGGGCTTGTCTTGCAGGTGGGGAGCGACTCTAATGAACTCGTTTCTTTTCAATGTTGGACTCATTCTTTTATGCTCCATTAGGTTTGTGTCTTTTTTCCTTGAGAAGCTTATCTGTGCCACATAATCTCCCTTGGTGTTGCTATTATGTGCTATTGTCAAAACTAGCTCATGATTTTATTACCTGAGGAGGCATTTAAAAGTTTAGATTAGATCCTTTTATTAGATGATGTCATTATGAATCTCTCCATCCTTTTCTTTTAACTATATTCTATTGGCAGTGGGAACCCTTCTCATTCCTTGGAACGACTAACTGGCTTCCATGATCCCACGAGTTTATTTATGTTTGAAGATTGACAGGGTTCTTGAATTTAAAAGAATTTTGAAACATTGGATTTCCAATTGTAACAATTTTTTGCATATGGTTCAATTTGAAAGTTTTAAATGTTGGGGTTAATTTTGTAACTATCCCTTCTCTCTCTCTCTCTCTCTCTCTCCTTTTTGGAGTGATGTTTATCTTTTGGCATATGAACTGTTTTCTTTCTTAAATAATGTGTGGGAGGGATTGCTATAATTATAGCTTACTTGGATGTAACTGATGCAAAATTTTACTTTTATTTTGTTATTTCAGTGTGATTCAATTCTGTGCTACAGCGTTTGGGTACTATGCTCAAGCAACTGCTGCACAGGAAATTTTTGGCCACACATTGCAGTCTCTCCGGGGAATTAAATATTTGTACAAGTGAGTTGCAACTTGAACATTTCCCACACTGTTTATTCTGATCAGGCATGTGTGTTTTATTGATCTTGTTGGATATAATTTTTATTCGATAACAGGTACAACGTTTTTCAAATCGCCTTTATTGTTCTAGCGGGTTTGACTTTTGTGTATTATGCTGCCTTTGTAAGTTTTCATCCATGATTTTATTGTCATTATTGTTATTTTTATCACTAGTTTTTGTTATTACGAGTTCGGTGAATTTTTAGGGATGGAGAAGAAAAAAGCCAAGTGGCAGATTCCAGCTTTCCTCCTGAGGCGTTTTTGACCAGAAATGCATGCACCCACTTGAGGCCTTGGAATTGACAGTTGTATCTTCTCTTGGGGAGTCTTGTTTCATGTTTGGATGGATGTCTATGGCCTAGTTTTGTTTATGTTGAAAGGTTTAGAGAGGTTGGCCAACATCGTCTGAGTAAATTGGGTGGCTATTGTGGGAGTGGCATGTTGAGTACTGCTGCTGTTTCTGCTTATTTTCCCCCTTTTGTATGTATTATTCTTTTGTTTGGTTAATGTTATACACTGGCTTGTGCATATGTACGAGTTAATCTTTAGCACAAGTGAAAGATGGGTTTTGTATAACTTCTCTTGATGTAATATAACCAATTGACAACAAAAAGATCTTACAGGTCATTCCTTGTTCATGCTTGTGCCTTCTTATCAGCGTTATACCAAGTTCTGGTATTTGTTAGTTGATGTCCTGGAAAATTTGAAACATTTATCCCTGTTCTTATTTATCACCTGTCAAAATGTTATAAATCTTCACACTTAAAGTAAGCTGATTGAGGGTGAATCTCTACACAGTACTGATAATAAGATTATATTTTCTGCTAAGTGAACCACACTTGTCCAAAGATATTTTTCTGACCTTTGTTTTGGGCATCAAGACAGAGGCCCGTGGAAGCAATGTGGTCATGGTTATGGGACCTAAAATGCTGAAGAAATGGCAAAACTGGCTCTTCTATGTAATACGAGATTTTCAATGTTGTCGTGTTGTGGAGTGGTGCAAAACTGCACATGGTTGGGTTTTGGGGATATTCTCATTTAAACCCGGTACGACTTGTATTGGTTTGAAATTTGGGAATTTTGACAATTTGTTGAGCTTAGACTTTAATTTGAAAGAATTCTTCTTTTGACTTGTCGCATTATCATAAAATTATTAATCATTTCAATTTTTTTTTAATAAGGCTATGATTTATGGATCGATTTGATAATGATTTGATTCGGTTTCAAAGATTTGTGCATATACCTGTAATAGTATCAATAATACATCTTAGAATGCCAATAATGTTTGTTCGGTTTCAATCGATATTTTTAAACTCGATTCGGTTTTAGAATCAGTGAAGGCAGAGAGTTACGAATCAGAGATTCAATCAAAATCAAATCGAAATTGAATCGAAATTTTAAACAATATTTATTATTTATATATTAAAAATAAATATAATATACATACAATTAAAATTATCGAATGTTACTAAAGCAATAAATAAATATTACTTAGAAGTAACTTAGAAAATTATGATAAATTAACTCATTAAGTGACCATTTTGAAATTCAAATTCAGATGGATCCTACTATTTGTTAGTGGCAAATCTACTCTGATTTGTGTTCTCCTACCTAAAAAAATATGAATTTAAATATTCATATGTTCAAAACGGTGAATGATAATTTAAAACTCAAAACAAGTTCTATTTTAAGAAAAATGAGTTATTTCATATTGAAAAAATGTAAAGTTAGAATGTGATATATAATGAAAAGCTCATCATTTCAATGCTAAGAAAATAACCAAAAAAGCTTTCTCTCATGCGTAGGGGAAGGGGCAAATCCATAGTCAGAACTTAAGTTCAATATGTAAGCACGCGACCTGCGTACACGAATGCCGGACAAAAAATAAGCTGGTCCGTACCATCTTGATTCCCTGATTCTTCTCCCTCTTGGCATTTGGCCTAAACCGGACCGGTCTGGTGATCAATTCTCGGTTCAACTGGCTGGATCAGTCTGGTTTTTACAACTATGAATTTCAAAGATTTGAATGCTTGTTTCATGTTCTGCCTTAAAATATAAAAGAAAATTTCAGAAAAAAGATATGAAACCCTTTTCAAGCAAGGGTTCTGCATATCACACCCTAAAAGAAGATTGCTCGTTAGGTTTTATTCCCATTTTATGGTTCTGTGAAAGTCAGATTCTGAGAGGTTCACAGTGACTCCATCGCTATTGACTGGATCACAAGGTGAATTTTCTGCAAATTCAGTAGGCATTGCCTTCCAGTGTAGACTTGGTTCCCAGTTAGCCTCTTCAATGACTTTCATAATCCCCTTCACCACAATCTTGCTTCCCTCAGATGAAAAATGGATTCCATCCCTGAATGTATATATATATATATATAAAGAAATATTGATTAGAGAATAATACTTTATAAAAACAAATATTGCTCCATGTTAATGAAAATTAAGAGACGTACGTAAAACAAACGTTCATCCAATCATCTATTTGCTGCATTGCAGTCCAAAGATCAATTGCCTTCACATTCATGCTTCTGCACAACTCTAAACAAGCTTCTGAATATATTCGGCAGCTCTCATTTGTTCGAACAATATCGAAATTTACACTAGTTTCAAAATAAACAATGCATCATCAATTATTTATGAATTAATTCAATGGTGATATATGAAAATTAACCAAAGAGAAAACAAACTGAAGACACACCTCTGAGTTTTGGCAATTTGTTCCTCATTGACAGGAGGAGCACCCAGAAAGATAACTTTAGTGTTCTCTGAAAGGCTCTGGCAAGTACAGGTCAACATTATTATCCTATAAATCAAAGTAGTAGTTTGATATATAAAAACAACAAAAAGCAATCAATTAATGCACACATTATAGTTTTGTATAAATTAATTCGATAAGAATCTATTTGAAATTTGGTTATTTGAAATGATTATTGATTTGGTTTTGCATTTCAAATGTAAAATTATAAAAAATAGACATGATAAATTCTAAATACTCAATCATTTTACATAGTTATTCAAATGGACTCTAAATTAAAATGTTTTTGAATTCATTTGGATTTTCACGTTTTCATATTTATTGTCAATAAAAATATTCATTTCACTTCTAAAAACTAAAATTTATGAAATTAAACATAATTATATCAATCACCAGTGAAGGATTATACCTTGAGGTGTATAGCAATCTTCCTCATGTTATCAATATATTCAGGAAGTGGTACATGAGGGCCAAGGCCAGTTGAATGAGGGTGGACAGAGTCATTACCTCCAAAATAGACAATAACCAGTGAAGGTTGTACAGGAGCTTCCTAATTTAATTGAAAATAACAGAAACTCAGCATTAATTTACACATTCCAGGAATGAAAATTACTAGGAAAAAAAAAATGTCTGTGCCAAGTAAAAATTTACAATTATAAGATATATAAAATGAGACCTTTGGAAAAACTTGATCCAGAACCTGCAGAGCTCGCCTTGAATTCCAACCTGAGTATCCTCGCAACAATATATCTGCCTGTACACCAACACGAGATTGAAAATATATCAAATCAAAGCAAGAACAAGTGGAAAAGGATTCAAACAAGCAAGAAGAAGAAGAAGAACCTTTCGAGCATATAAATCAGCGAGAATAGCACCCCATCCTTCATTGCTATAACTAAACTGAACTATCGATGATCCAAACAGCACAAATTGTGGTCTCAACGGTCCAACCATAACTTTTCTCCCTATCTACCTCTAGTCTTGCTTCCAAGTTTTCCACCTACTATTATACAAGAAGCTCTACCGGTTCAACCAGACGAACCGGACTGAACAAATAAAATAAATCCGGTTCTTTATAAGGAAATATCAAAATTGAAAATCCCTAATCTGTGGACAACTTGAGATACCGTTTTTCTTTGCTATCAAGATTTAGGCTAAGTGAAAAATACTTTTTTGGAAAATATTTTTTGAGGTTTGGAAAGTTTTAAAAAATTAGTTAATGGAAAATATTTTTTTTGGTTAAAACGGAAAATTATTTTCTAAATTTTGACAATCTCATATATAAATATAAATTTATTAATCCGTCGATCACCGATATTTATTACTGACTACTACCGCCAGACGCCAACAATTATCAACAATCACTATCGATCGCTGGTGATTACCAAATTTACCATTTTATATATTTTTTCTAATATTTGATAATAAAATTTTAAAAACATGAAATTTTAATAAGTTTAAATATGTTTATATTCTTATAAATTGAAAATTTTAATATTATAATCAAATAATAGAAAATTAATTTTTTAAAAAATACTTTTTAAAAGATAAATTATTTTTCGCAAAATAAACAGAACATTACTTCAAAATCAAAGCCAAATTTTATCCCATTGGATAGAGATATTAAGAGGGACACTCCATTAAAACGATGCTTTTATAATCAGATAAGGATTGGAGATTGAACCGGTCCAACCGGAAAATTGTTTTAGGCTGCCCCCATAATTTTTCCAACAAATAAAAACTATTTTTTGTTCGAGTATTTTTCACTTAAATTAATTAATTGTGTGTAATTAAACCATTTTAGGGTGCGGAACTGCAAACAACCCGTCATTTCGTATTTCTTTTTTCCACTTTTCGTTGACAGATGGATAAATGCTCAATTTAGCCCCTAAACTTGTTACTGATGTCCAATTGAGTCCAAAATGACTTTTGGAATCAATTTAGGCCAGACATTTCATTTCTTGTGCAAATAAGTCCAATTTTGGTATGGTGCAGAGCGTGTCATTCACGCGTTCAAAATAATAATAATAATAATTAAAAAAAAAAAAAAAAGACAGCTCTGGTGAACGAGTGAGAGTGAGAGTGAGAGTGAGAGTGAGAGAGGGAGGGAGATAACAGTGGTACCGGCGAGCTCAGACCGAGGGAGATAGCATCGACGGGACTCAGTGGTGTGACCTCCACTATTCCGGCCTCCGCTATTCGCTGCAACTCCGATCTCGGCGAGACGCTGTTGGTCCTTGTCCAGTTGGATCCAGCAGATCGCGATCTCTTCTCGCCGTTCGCAAACGCGAACGCAGGTTCTCACAACTCTGATCGTCGTGCGCCGTTGGCTGCCTCTTCTCGCAGCGCTATCACCGCCGCTTCTTTCGACGCCACACCAAGCTACAATGGAAAGAGAGAGAGAAACATGCACACAATGGAAATTGAGAGAATGAAGGAGTTGTTGCTCCTTTGGTGTAGAACCAGAAGTATCTGTGTAGCACTCGTGGGTGGAAACCACACTGCATCCAGGTTTTGCACTTGTTACTAAATCATATTTTCTTCAAAAATCTCTTGATTTTATCATATCTGGGTATTTTCCAAATCTACAAAAAAAAGTTTAGCTTTTTACTTGATTGATGATTGAAATACACATTTGAAAAGTGTATTGATTGTGCAAAGGCAACAAGCCAGGAAATTTACTCGTGGGTTTGGATCCAATAAGAGCTGATTGAATATTGAAATCCACAAATTTTTGTTCTGTATTTTTTTATTTTTCAGTTTATTTTTATTTCTTGCTTTGTAAATTTTATTATTTATTTATTTTGTTATTAAATTTGTCATCACTCTCCTAAAGGTGTGTGTGTAATACACACTCCTTCTTCAAGTCAAAATAGGACTAATTTGAGATTAAAATGAAATTGGAGATTAAAATGAAATTATTGTGTTAAATTGATCTAAAAGGTTATTTTGGACCAATTGGACATCGATAACAAGTTTACGGGCTAAATTGAGCGTTTATCCTTGACAGATTCACAGTGGTTCGACGTTGAATCTAGCCAAACCTGACCTGAGTTGCAGAAGAAATTCATATGTCGCTTCCGGATCCGGGTCGAGATCACACAGCTTAACTAGAGTGAATTGACTCGAGAGGATTAGGTGCGGATCGAGTTGTTGCTTGCTTTTTTGCCGTAACTTATACGAAGGTAAGTTTGTAAACCAACTCTATTTAGTTGGAGCTTGTATTTTTACGTTGAATGCATGCTATTTGGTACGTTTTTATTGATCAATTTATTGGTTCATAATCTTTGGTTTTTTTTTTTTTTTTTTTTTTTTTTTTTTTTTTGTGATTTTGCTCTGGATTTGATGCTTTCAATTAAACATTTATAGTTTTGGGATTTTCTAACAGAATGTGTGGTTAACCTAAAATTGAAATTGTACAAATGATTACAGATGGCAGAGGCAGAGTTGGCAGTTGATAAACATGTTAAATACATTTTATCAGTTGAAAAGGTGAGTTTTATTACACAACTCGCTTCTTCCATAATTGTTTTCTTTTTAAGTAGACAATCAATTTTTGATTCCAATTTTTGGTTGATCAATTGAAGAAAAAGGATAGCTTTGAATCTGTTTTGATGGAACACTTGAGAATGAATGGAGCATATTGGGGATTGACCACTCTAGATCTTTTAGGAAAGCTTGATGTTGTGGATTCAAATGAAGTTATTGAATGGATCATGCAATGCCAACATGAGTCTGGTACGTAATGCAGCTTCATGTTATTTGCTATATGAACCATTTTTCTATTTTGGGAAAATTGTTGTTAGAGGTAACCACTCACAATATGGAAGAAATAGGATAGCTGAGATAAAACAATTAGATTATTATAGTATGATTGATGGTGCTTTTGGTTATGCAGGTGGGTTTGCTGGTAATATTGGACATGACCCCCATCTTCTGTATACATTGAGTGCTGTGCAAGTTCTGTCACTTCTTGACAAGCTAGATGTTCTTGATGTTGATAAAGTTTCAAACTGTATCCTTGTTGCATTATATTCTAGATTGTAGGTGCATCATTTCAGAAATTTTGTATATTATGAAGGAGACAATTAACTGTTAAACAAATAGACTCAGGCTTGGAGTGACACCATTTATGAGATTTGTGCATCAAAAAAATTAACAAACTAAAATAAGGATCACAAGTATCATAGGCATCTATTTCTTGTTTTACTTAATTCTTAAGTCAGATGTTGCTGGGCTGCAAAATGAAGATGGATCCTTTTCTGGGGACATGTGGGGTGAAGTGGATTCAAGGTTTTTTTTTTTTTGAAAAAAAAAGAGATTATATTAGCCATTCTGAATTAATTCTCTTTTAATAAAGTAGTTCTTTTGTTTATGTTTTTTAGGTTTTCATATATTGCTATATGCTGCCTCTCTTTATTGCATTGTCTTGATAAAATAAATGTGGAGAAGGCTGTGAACTACATCTTAAGCTGCAAAAACGTGGATGGTGGATTTGGAAGCATTCCTGGCGGGGAGTCCCATGCTGGGCAGAGTATGTTCTGTGTTACCCTAGCCTATAATTCTTTAGATTGTGATTGGTTTTTTGTATGTCGTTCACTTACTTTTGACTGTTGCTAGAATTATGCTTGTCAAGTTTGAATATCTGTTTAGAATTGGTATCACGGATTCCTTTTATTTTTCAATTTTGAACTTAATTTCAAATGTGGTTAGTTTTATTTTATGCTTCCTAGTCAACACTTATGTGGTTGGTGGAAGATATTTTTGCTCTGATTGTGAAAAAGTAGTTGCCACTTTTGCCTTGATCTTTATTGAGGTTAAGGTCATTTAGGCTTTTATACTATGTATTTATTTGCCTAGCAGTCCATTTCTTGTAATTTTAGTTGTGTCGACAGTAGAAGGTTTACCTGCATATCCTATACAATTAAGTGGGTAATGCATTTGAAGCATGTTCTGTTTTCTCCACAATTGGAATCATTTGCATGTGGAATCACTAATTTCTGGTGTCTTTATTACAGTTAGTTTACATATTTTGTTTTACCAAAATTTGCAATTTGATAACTTCCTATCCAAATTACCTCCCTTGCCAAGTGCCTTAGTTTCTCATTTTTTGTTTCACTTCTGAATCACTCAAATTCTTTTTCGTTTTTGCAATAGCTATTTAGCCCTCATGTGTCATGTGAATTTGTGACCTACTCTTTTGTTTTCTTTTTGGTAATTTAAAAAAAAAAAAATCTTTATCATTTTCATTTGAACAATTTGTACTTGATCAAAGTCAATAATTTAATGATTATAGGTGAAAATGTTTGATAAAATTTTGCTCTGCTCCTGGTGTCAGCAGTTTTCTGCTGTGTTGGTGCCCTTGCTATTACGGGGTCTCTGCATCATGTTGACAGTGACCTGCTTGGTTGGTGGTTATGTGAGCGGCAAGTCAAATCTGGAGGTCTAAATGGCCGCCCTGAGAAACTTCCTGATGTTGGTATTTCTGTCAGATATGAGTCACTTTCTATGAACATTTTAATAGATTATTCCAATTATGATTATATTAAATGAATTCAGGTCTGCTACTCTTGGTGGGTTCTTTCTAGCTTGATTATGATTGACAAAGTTCATTGGATTAACAAGGACAAGCTTGTTAAGTATATCTTAAACTGTCAGGTTATTGTCAACCTTTTGGACTAATTTAACCTCAGGATGTTCATAATGTTGGCATTTTTTTTTATTTCTGATATGATAGTTAAAGACTTGCTAAAAATGTGTTCAAATTTGCAGGACACAGAGAATGGAGGAATTTCAGATAGACCTGATGATGCTGTTGATGTATTCCATACATATTTTGGAGTAGCTGGTACATAGTTTCATCAACTCTGCTTTTTTTGACCTGAGTATCATTTGACATATGCATTTTTTATCTATTCTCCCTTCCCATCCAAGTCCTCAATTTTGTATTTGCTACTAGGACCCTACTCATTTTCCCTTACTCCCTGAATTCAGTATCTTGGATAGTTCTTTTTGGCCCTTTCCTTTACCTATTGGAGCTTCTTATTCTTCTTTAATTTATTCATTCTGAAAGAGGGACAAAATATTTGAGGCTGCAAAATTAGATGAATTTAACTATTGCTGTCTAAAGTACACCAACATCACAATCACTGCATAAAAGTTTGGATAATTTCGTTCTGTAGGTAAGCTCCTTTTGGTCTTTCCTAGGTAATACTTGGGAGGGTGTTCAATTGCTTTATATTTTGTGCTTATCCATTGAACTTGGGAATCTGATTGATGTAGAACCCTAAGCTCTCACACCCAAATTAATTTGATTGAACTAAAAATCAAATATGCCTATAGAGGCTACAACCTTGAATAGAGAACTAAAATAGGAAATTTCTAAATTGTCCTATCAAAATATAAATTACTTACTAATTCTCCTACTACTAAAAGAAGAGTAGGAGTTGTGAAGAGGCTCATCTCTCTAAGACAAGTTAAGATCACGATTTAGACTTGAACTACGCTTATGGGGAGGAATATAAACTACACTGATGCTTCCCATGCTTAACATATTATTCTGGTCTACAGATTTCATGTTATAATTTTGTTCATTCTGGTTGACGATGCAGGTCTCTCACTTCTCGAGTATCCTGGATTGAAAACCATAGATCCAGCCCATGCCTTGCCTGTTGATGTTGTAAATAGGATTTTCTTTGGTAGATAACTGTCATTTGATTTTCAATAGAGTGATATGTTCAACATTGACATGGTTACATTATGTGATTTTTCTTTCCATACTGACACAGCTGGATCGTGCTCTCAGCTATTCTTTGCAGCCCTGTGGATTTCCACAATTAATTTAACTTCATAATAGCTGCATTATCACTTGTGTTATGTATACACTAATATGTAACCCTTTAAACTTGAATTATGAAAATGGGAATGTTTCTCATAGTACCCGCTAATCAACGAGCGAATGGAAGATAGATGATAAATTGAAGGCTGTTAGTTCCTGAAAATTGGGCTTCCCTTCCTGTTTTATATTTTATTTGTGTTAATTTTCAAGCATTAAAAATGTAAGAGGATAAAATGAAAACTCAGTGGAGAATTGCATATTTAGGCACGGTCCAGTGGTAAGTGTATATGCAACTTGAATGATAAATTTATATTCGAATATTCTCTTTTCAATACTAAAAAAAAAAAAATGTGAAGTGCGGAGAGTTTACTTGTTTTTATGATGCACACAAAATTTTCAAATAATCTAGAATATCTCATAAATTATATGAATTATTTTACACAAGTTACTCCTTATTTTGTTTTTCAACTATGTAGTTAATATATATATATATATATATATATATTCGTTTGGGAGTAAATAAAAGATAAATATTTGATATTATAGTGTTTACTTTCATACTTGGAGAGATGGAGATGGGAAAGAATTGCCACAAGGATAATAATGATTTCCTTTTTATTTTATTTTTTTAGCAGAGAAGGATACAAAAATCCTTTGACATCATATCTCTGCACAGAGTACTTTAATAATATATAAGTTTATAAAATTTGACCTCAAAGGAAATGTACAAGAGAGGAAATGTGAGCAGTTCAAAATGTAAGGATAAATTAGTGAATTAGTTCAAATTTCATAGATGAATTGTAATTTGCCCTAAAAAATTTGCAATTATCCTTTAGGGATTCTCTTATAGCAATTAAAGAGATATATTGTCTTTTACTTGAATAATGCACAAGTTGATGTTATTAAACTTACTGAATATCATAGAAATCAATTATATATATATATATATATATATATATATATATATATATATATATATATTTGTCTTTTCTTAAAAGAGCACAAGTATGTGTAAAATACTAAAAAATATTCCCTTTTTATATGGTAATAATTAATCAAGAATAAAAGTAAGTTCTCAAATTATTTTAGAAAGAATGCTTTTCAGAATATCGTTTCTCTCTACGGCTCTTGTTTCTCTCTCTAAAGCTCTATGCTTTTTGATTTAAGGTTTTAATTGGGGGTTCTCTCAGGTGGCTCCGACCACTTGAGAGGATACCTTATCTTTATCTCTTTTCATTTTCTTCTTTGTTTGTTTACTTATATATGTTAATAATTAGTTTTTGTTGTCATACTTGGTCTCTCGTTTTAATCGAGCTTTTTATTTTTTGGAGCTGGGTTTGCTTTTTGGTCTTCGGTTCTGTTCGGCTTGTTCACTATATTCATCTTTTATTGGTGCTAGCTTTGAATAGATGGTGGTGGATGAGGGAAAATTTTATTAGTACAGGTTGTGGTCTCTTCGATCTGAGCATTTTCATAGCTGATCTACATCTTTGGAGGAGACCTATAGCCATTGACAAAGAAAATTCCCTTTTAAGGCTACGGCTGCTCCGACAGAGGCTCTTTGCTCCTGGTTCTCTGTGGCAGTGACTCTGGGGCTTATTGGTGCAAGGACTCTGGGGCTAGTCCATATGTATTTACCCTTTTCACTCTAGTGATTTCTTTCTTCTCTTTTGTCTTCAGCGGCGGTGGCGACGACGTTGGAAGAGATGGAGGGTTTTGGAAGGGACAAGGGCAGGGGCATTATAGAAATTCAATTATTCTATTGGGCCTTCGGGTCGGTTTCTTCTCAAACTCTGTGTCTATGGATTTTTTGGACTTGAAGTCCAGTTCAAAAAATCCTTTTATGAGTATGTTATATTTGGATTATAAGTCCTTTGTGTTGTATCTTGTTAAGCTCCCATTTGTTTATTGGCTTCTTGCCTTTTTTTAAGGGAAAATTACAGCATATACCTATATTTTTAACAAAAATTCATTTTGACGCTCTTATTTTTTTAAAAACAATTTTGCTAAAATATTTTTTATTTTTTAACGCTTTTTATTATTATTATTTTTTTTAATGTTTGTACGCTTTTCACTTTAAAGAAGCGAAAAGTGCAAAAAAGATGCATGAGGGACCAGCGTCGATAGCTGAGTTTTGCGCTGGCAAAGGGTTGGCAGCCATAACTATGGTACATCTGTTATAGGTGAGGCTTGAAACGGCATCTGGTTGATGAAGAATTCTCGATGAGGCTTGTTTTTCGGTGGTAGTGGGTGTTGGGTTGGTTTTGATGGAGATTAAATGAGTGTTGGTGGTATTAGATGGAGCAAAATTAATGAGTTTGAAAAAATAATTTTCTGTAGAAGAGTAAATGGAAGAACTTGGATTTACGGATAAGAAGATGACATAAAGTGTGAACAAGGAAAAAACAAAAGCAATTTAATAAAACTTTAGCTATAATTGTTATCAGATTTTTGGATGTGAGATAAGGTTTTATGGCTCTCATAATACCACGTGGAATTAGTACTTTTGTTTTTTTTCCAAGATATGACATTAGTACTTTATCAATAATAATTGAGATTTTTATAGAAACTTTTTATTATTATTTTTTTGAGTATATATTTAGTTTATTTTGTTTATATATTTGGTTGATCAAAGATTGATTTGTATTTGATTACAGAGCAACTTAAGAAACTACAAAAAGTGAGAACTCCACAATTTCTCTAAAATAAAATAAATCATAAATAATTAAAAAAAATGAAGTTTCTCTCTCTAGGGCTCTTCCACTCTCTCTTATACAAAGAGCTGAACTCATGGGCGCTTCAAGCCTTTAACAACTTCATCAAATGTATACAGTGTTATGAAGAGATGATTTTGATTTTTTGAATTTTGAATTTTGAATTTTTTTTTTATAAAGACGAGTGAGAGTTTTAATTTTTAAATAAAATTAAATAATATTAAGTCTAAATGTATAAATATTAGTCTTTTGTTTATCAAAAACATGTTTGAATATAAGTTTAATAAACTCAGAATATACTATGAGTATACCATTTATATACTCGGAATAAACTTGGAGTAAACCATTTCCTGTTACTTCTCCTTTTACACTTCTTTTTTATATTTAATGTTGTACTTTTATATATTGCTTAAGGCATACGTGAATTACATTTATGTCATAAAAAATAATTTTAATAATGTAACAACTTGATAATTAAATTTAATTATATTTGACAAATATATTTTATATTATATTATATTATATTTTTTCTTTTTACATAAAAACATATCATAGTTTTAAATTAAATTAAATTTATGTGCACAGTCATCAAATCAACTTAATTGCTTATTTCACCAATAATATATA
>CATKHJ010639950.1:0-20355 GCA_949750685.1 Vernicia montana
TATTGGAAATATGAAAAAATTAAAAAAGATAAAGTAACAGTAAATTGTATACGTATACTATAAATTGGTATACTTTTTGTAGATTTTTAGTATCTGCAACTACTTTATATTTATATAAATTTAAAATATGAAAAAATTAAAAAGATAAAGTAACAATAAATTGTATACGTATACTATAAATTGGTATATTTTTAGTATATTCAACTACTTTAATATATACATATTAATTTAATTAATTAATTAATTTAATTAAAAAAAATTAGTTAAATTAATTAACTACGTGTGGTATATAAAAAATAATTAATGGATTTTTTCTAAAACAATAATTAATAAATGCAATTAATAATAATAATTACTTATTTTATTTTATTTTAATAATAATATAATAAAATAAAATTATTTAGCAAACAACAATTATTGCTAAAATAAAATTAAATTCAATGTTTGAATTATTCAGAAGTCAAGTCTTGAGTCTCAATATGTGAAAAAAAAAATTATGAATTGGAGAAGTCGGGCAATTGAAAATTTTAATATTTGCCATTAAATAGCCAAATGATTCACTTTAGAAAAAAATTCAAATAATTTAGTTTAGAAAAGCTAAGAAATAAATGTATAAAAATATTAATCATGGATTTTTAATTAACTACGTGTGGTATATAAAAAATAATTAATGGGATTTTTTTCTAAAAAAATAATTAATAAATGCAATTAAAAATAAATAATAATAATAATAATTACTTATTTTATTTTAATAATAATATAATAAAATTATTTAACAAACGACAATTATTGCTAAAATAAAAAAAATTATTTTAGTTATTAAAATTTTAAATTCAATGTTTGAACTATTCAGAAATCAAATCTTGAGTCTTAATATGTGAAAAAAAATTATGAATTTGAGAAGTCAGATAATTGAAAATTTTAACATTTTCCATTAAATAGCCAAATGATTCACTTTAGAAAAAAAATTCAAATAATTTTGTTTAGAAAAGTTAAGAAATAAATGTATAAAAATATTAATCATGAATTTTTAATTTATTTATAATCAACTTGATATTCATTTAAAATAAAAAAAATCAATTAATAAAAGACGTGTATGTAATATGATATTATAAATAATAAAAAGTAATAAATTGGTGATGAATTTTGATTATATAGTTGATTTTTGTATCTATAAAAGTCTGGCAAAATCGTATTGGAATAAAATAAAATTTGGTTATTTTTGTAATATTTTGAAATTTTAATTATAAAAATTATTATTTTGGGTATTTATTTTAGTAAAGTAAATTTATTTATTTATTGGTTTAGTAAAAAGTGAATTTATTTAAGTAATTTTCATAAATTATTTACTTTATTATTATTATATATATATATATATATATATATATGTTTAACGTGCTGGAATGAAAAGAAAATGAAAAAAGAAGCAGTGGCAGTGCAGTAAGAGAGAGAGAGAGGAAGGAGAAAAAATCGGCTTGGAACACCGCCGTCAGGACTCTGATCACTGACACTCGCCAGTCAATTGAAAAGAGGAGACGAAGACGTTTCCAACCATACTAGTCCGGTCGCCGTTCGCCACCGCACTCGCCGTCGGAATGTCCGCCGGTCAGTGGATTTTCGAGAGCTTTTTCAGCTAATTTCGATCTTCGTTCTCGCCGATTCTGGTACCGTTGAGTTCCTCTTCTCCCAAGTTTCGATTTGGTATCTCATTTGCTAATTTTGGTGAATGTTTGATTTTCGCCGAAATCTAGTGACGTTACAGGACTGTCGACGCATTTTTCGTAGATCCTCCGGCGAATGAGGGAGAGTGGCATACATTTCCGGTATCTACGTTTCGATACGAATCCATTGGTACCAATTTTGCCGCTATCCGACACCGTTGAAGTTTTTCGGTGACTCTCCAGTGATTGCGCCTGGTAATTCGAAATTGCTCCATGATGGTTAATTTAATATTATAATTATTTATTTTGGCATAAGGAAATTATTATGAATTTAGATAATTAATTACAAATAATTATTTAAGAGTTATTAAGGGAATAATATAATTATTATTAGAAATTAATTGTGAGAATTGTTATTGAGAGCCCAATTGAGATGTTCGATAATTCGACTTTGAGTCTGTTGTTTGAGTTCAGGGAGATTAGGTCTATTCTGAAGAAACTCTGCCAAGATTTTGGTAGATTTCTCTACGGTATTAGGATGTGTCTATATTTGATTCTTATAAATTCTTATTCTGATAATCTGTTAATATTTTATTTTGTAGATCATCCAGGACTATCTTCTGCAGCCTCAGGTCCTAATCACTGATCGAGTCTGATTTTCTGCACCCGTGTTGTGAGTGATACTTTCTAATATATTTTCCTATATTTCATGCATCTACATTTACTGTATGTATATACGTATATAATTATGCATTATGAACATTAATTGAGCATGTTGGCATACGTATATATGAATGCTTCATTAATTATGTGAATTGCATATTAATTGTGGATGCTGGATGGGATTGAGATTACAAAAGGATTCACCCAGGATTGTGATTTATGATATGATAATGATTATGTTTGATGAGCTGTGACTGGTGTATGACGGTTTAGGGCTTGCTTATCACTCACTGCTGCCAGTCGGGTCGGCGTTGCGTGGCATAGGCCATGGACGACTGGGACCTTGTGTATTGGATTTTGAGATATAGTAATGGGAATCAGATAGCCAGGATAGGGGGATCGGCTCCCCAAATTGAGGTTTAGTGTGATTCATGTGGACCGATTCCCATCTATGTTTGATTGTAGTATTATCTGATTATTTGAATGTATGACACGTTGCATGAGCATTAATATTAGACTGATGTTAGAGCACTAGGTTTGTATATTGGTTAGTATTATTCACTGAGTTGAGACGTTCACCCATGTCTCACTATTTTTTTTTCAGGTTGCAAGGTGAGCCTGGTTATTTTATTACTACTGAGTTTCCCTGTCATCTCCTTCGGCAGTGAATTTTATGCTTATGTGTTGTTGTGTATAATATTATAACTCTATAATTCCGCAGTTACAGTAGACTGAGCTTGTATTTGTAATATTATTGTATGTTGGTAATTGTTGCTTGTAATATGGCATGATGAGATATTCTGCTAAATAGGAGCCTGATTATATAGTTGATGTAATTGAATGATCATATGATGATATGCGTACAAGTTCTATTGGTATATGAGCCCTTAACCCTTGATTTATGATTCTTTGGTTTATTCTCTGTTGATTTGTATTGTCAGGCTGACTACAGGTTCTAAAAGTCTTAAGCTTTTCCATACCCTAATACTGGTCACATGTCCCTAAAGTCGGGTCGTGACAATTTTGATTTCATTTTACAATAGATAATGAAATTAGTTTATTTGCATGGTCAATTATTTGAAATGATGCTAGATTTAAATTTGAGTATCAAAAGCAAAAATATTAAAAATAAACATGATAAATTTCAAATAATTGTTCAATCATTTCAGATGATTATTATTGAAATGGTCTATTTTATTAATTACTTCACTGAAAATTTAAATTTTTGCTTCTAGCTAAATTTTTACAGTAATAAAAATAATATATACATATGAAAAAATAAGATAAACTCAATTTTTTATGAGATTAAAACAATACAGAGGTTAGAATGATATAATTAATAGTAATAATAATAATTAATGAAAAGAAAGCATGAAATTCAACCAAAATCAATTGCAATCATAAAAGAAAAAAAAAGGCACAAAATACTAAAAGTGTATTTTTTTTTTAAAAGAGAGTATAAAAATAAATAAAAATATAAAAAAATAAATAAAATTAGAGTAAAATTATAATTAAAAATTAAAAAAAAATACATGGGTAGTTTCCTCATTAATTTATAATTAATTATGATATGGATGTCTCCAAAGAGACGGGCCCTTAGTCTTCCAGGTGCAAGGAATGGATTTGGATAATTGGATATGTGGTCCCCATCAAATCACCAAAAGTATCACTCACTCGAGAGAACCAAAAAAGATAAATTAAAGCACATTAATTTGAAGTTCTTGTCAAAACCAAACCACACCAAATTAAAAAAAGATGAATGAGTTTGGTTTTGATGACCCCACTTTTATATATATATATATATATATATATATATATTAAATATTTAATAAGTGACGGAATCATAATCTTTTTTAAAAGATTAAATTTTTTATATCATATATAATTACATAATTTTTATATATTTATAAGAAACTCTCACCTATAATAAGAATAGCTATATTTAATATATTGTTAATTTTTTTTTTATAAAATTATACTAAAAATAATTTATATTTTGGAGATTAGAGAGATTAGTCCCCTCCTGTGTTTGATTCTCATCTTTCATATATATGTACTTTTTTTTTTTTGTTTGGCCGCCAAATATGTACTCTATTGTTGACTCATGCACAGTAATGGTCTAATTGTATCTCTTTCTTCGTTTGCAAGTTCTTACGGTTTCCATGAGAGAGAGTTTTTAATTAGAGATTCTAAAAGATTTTTTTTTTTTGGCCAAATAGATTCTAAAAGATTAGATAAGTCCTTTTTGACTTTTATGCATATTGCATGGATCATATTCGTAATTTGAACCCTTAAATATTAAGTGGGGAATATATTTTATTAATTTGCAAAAGTACTTTTAAGGATGCACGTTGTAACAAGTCCAAATTAGTGGGTGTTTGATAAATTTTTTTTTTGCAAGGTCAAATTAGTTTTTAAATTTAGAAATTTGAGATAAATCAGGACAAAATTATTTTTTTTATTATCAAAATTTTCATACTTGATAATTTTTGTCAAATTAGTCATTAGTCAAATTTTAAGCAATACGTATGTTATAGATCAGATGAAATAACGTTAATTTCATAAGTCCCGTTTGACATAACTTTTCTAATTTTTTTTTCCAGTTTTTTCAATTTTGAAAAAAATAGGTGAATAAATGTTTTTTCAAAAAGAAAAATTAAAAAAATATTTTAAAAAAATTAAAAAAATAATCAATTAAATAAAAAAATTCAAAAAGTGTTATTTAACCTCCAAAAGCTATTGTGTGATTAATTAATATATTAATGATTGATGAAAATTAAATATAGCACGGTACTAATTTATGTGATTATAAGTTAGGTTTTAATTTTTTATCGTCCCTTGTTAGATTTTCTAATCCGCCCCTGTTTGAATGTTATTTGTAGATATTAATGAATGATATTTTAGATTTTGCAATTCTTATTTTCATTTGATTGTTTAATTTTTACTTTGTCTCTTGAATTTAATTTTTAATACTAAATAAAGATGTGTATAATGATCAACAAAATATCATCAATTTCATTCATTAAAACATTCAATCACTACACAATATCGAAAAATAACTTTCACTCATACCCTTAAAACTTAAATTTAATTTATTACTATTAGCCTGTAGGTTAAAAAAATACTTTTTGAATTTTTTATTTAATTGATTGATTTTTTTTAAAACTTTTTTTTCAATCTTACTTTTTGAAAAAACATCTATTCACCTGTTTTTTTCAAAAGTACTTTTCAAAACTGAAAAAACTAAAAAAAAAAATTCTTTTAAAAAGCACTTTTCAGAAAAGTTATGCCAAACAGTACTTATTAAATTAATGTTATTTCGTCTAATTTTATAGCACACGCACTGGCTAAAATTTGACCAATGATTAATTTGACAAAAATTATCAAGTATGAGAACTTTGATGATAAAAAATGTGATTTTGTCATGATTTATCTCTCAGGTGCTAAGTTCGATGACTAATTTTGGCCATTTTGCCCAAATTTTTTAATACATATGTTAGTGAAATTTGTTTGGTTATTTTTTTTTTTTTTTAGTGATAGCTATTAGTTGTTAGGTAGTCAAACAGTTATTACTTATAAAAACTCCAATTTAGAGCTTTTTTGAAACAATTCCTACTCATTTAATAAAAAAAACTAAGGACTTGCTTACTTGAGAAAAATTATTCCAATTTTTTAAAAATTTTTTCAAATGAAAACATAAAATATGATTTTGTATTTATTTTAACTATTTTACAAAATTTCCAACAGAAAACTATTCATTATTTTAAAAGAAAACTAGAAAACAAATTTAAAATATTTTCTAAAATTTTCTTCATTGATTTTTCTAAATAAAAATATCATTATCTCATTATCACCTCCATCATTATCACCATTGCCACTACCACTATCTCCACCACCATTGCCACTACTTTTTTCGTTATCATCACTATCACCTCCACCACCATCACCATCTTCACCGCCACCACCTCTACCTCCATCATCGCCGTCACCACCACTCCACTACCTCCTTTGTTACCATCACTATCACCTCTACCACATCCACCACCTTCACAACCACCACTACCATCACCACTTTCACCTTCACCACCATTAATTTTTACATCATAACAAACAATCACCACCATCATTGTTGTTAAAATTTTCATGTTTTGAAATTGAATTTTTTTTTTTAAATCATAGTAAATAAAAGCGTTTTTCACTCATTTTTCAATTTTTTTTTGAAAAATGAAAACTTTTTATTTTCTATGAAAACTAGAAAATGAAAATAGAAAAAATTTTCTGTAAGTAAACATGCCCCTATTAAAAATAATATTTAAATAAAAAAGGTAAATATAATATTTATCATTAATGATTAATAAACATAACAGTAACAACTAATAATAATTTTATCAAATACTTGGCAACAATCAGCTACCAGTTAACAATTATTAGTAATAATTAATAGCTAACAACTGCTACGAACAGCTAAATTAAACTAAGCCTTAGTCCCGTGACATATACTAAATAATATAATTTAAAATCATCATATAATATGAAAATAAAATTATATCATTATATAATCTAAATAAGTTTTGGCCCCCTCATTTTTTTCAGGCTAAGAAATTTAAAATATTCAAAACATATTAGACATGCTCTTTTAAAAATTTAATTATAATTTTAATATGATTTGTTTAAAGTTTCAATAAAAACTTGAAATTCTATCAAAAGATTTGGAGTTGGAATTTTTATTCCAAATAAAAGTTTAGCTTTTATTTAATTGTTGAAAATAAAGTCTATTTTTTAGAAAATTATTCCAAGAAAAAAAAAATTTCTAAATAGAAAATTTGAAAACAAATTTTCAAGTTTTAAAAAATTATACTATATTATGGAAAACTATTTTATGATATTTTCCACTATTCTTTAAAATAGAGAGTTATGAAAAATAATAATTATATACTATTTAATACAGAGAGAAATATTAAAAATAAAAATAAAAACGGAAAAATAAAGAAAACTTTAAATAAAAACGAATCTTAACATATTTTCTTATTTTCTAATTTTCAATTTTAAAAATATAAATATAAAAAAGTTGAGAAATGAAAAAAAAAAAAAAAAAAACTAAAAAAGAAAAATAGAAAAGATTTTCCATAACTAAATAGAAAAGTATATTCTCCTTTTAAGTTTAACTTATTGCAATTTGCCTTTTAATTAATTTTTCTCTTAACTTAATTATTAGGCAATTAATTTTACTCGATAACCATTATCACCAATCACCTCCGACTCAGCTAAGAGCCACACCCATGTTTATTGTTTCTTATTATACTTTGGTTCCTTGCAAATTATTCATACTTTTTTTTTTTTTTTCATAAATATAATATACAATTACTTTCCTTTGTATAGGTGTAGCTAAATCAAATCCTTTATTTATTTTCCATCTCTTTGATCCTTTGCTTTTATTTTATTTTTTTAATTTGTATTTTTTAAACATAAATTTTCTTTGATTTAGGAAATTATATTTCATTTTGAAAAGTAATTATATTATATAAATTATAAAGCTTAATATTTGAACAATTTCTTATCACATTATTAACTTTATGATTAAATATTAATTATATAATTAATTAAACAGGATGAATTAAGTATGGGGGCAATGGGGGAACATGCCCTTGTAGCCGTGGAAGCCCAATAACAGACCAAATTTCCCTTGAGCCCAACACTGTATTGGGCTACTCTTCTATGGGTCAATTTTGGAGACATTCCCGTAAATACGAAATCGGGGAGAGTAAGGCTTTCAAAATCAAACGGTACATCCCGCCTATCAGATTCAAAATCAGACAGAGAAATGGAGAAGATCTGTGTAGCAGTTAGAGTGAGACCACCAGTGGCTGCATCTCAAGAACCCTGCAATGGAAATTACTGGAGGATCGAAGATAATCATATCTCTCTTCTCAAGTCCGACGGCACTCCTATCTCCGGCGTCTCTCATGCTTTTGGTATGTGATAATGAACCCAGGGATTCACATAGGTGTATTTTTTTTTTTTTTTTTAATCTCTGTTTTTGGTTTTCTGAGTGTATTCTTTATGTAAATTTGTTTTTGGGTTTATTAACAGATCATGTGTTCGATGAAAGTTGCACAAACGCTAGAGTTTATGAGCTTCTTACCAAGGATATCATCCATGCAGCTGTCGAGGGTTTCAATGGTGTGCCTTTTTTTTCTTTTTGCTCAAACCCTCGTGTTGATCCGTGCTTATGAGAATCGATCGGCACTTGGTAGATTTATTAGAAACTCTGTAGTTCAAGTGATGATTTTTTAGCTAATCATTGAAATCTTTATAGGTACTGCATTTGCTTATGGACAGACAAGCAGTGGCAAGACTTTCACCATGAATGGTTCTGAAACTGATCCAGGAATTATCCTTCGGGCAGTTAAAGATGTTTTCAACAAAATTCATATGGTAACCTAACCTCCATTGTTAAAGTGTATATTATGTGCTTACTAAAATTGTACTTTTGACCTTAACTTTCTTGGGGCAGATGTCTGACAGGGAATTTCTGATACGGGTTTCCTATATGGAGATTTATAATGAAGAAATTAACGATCTTTTTGCCGTTGAGAACCAGAAATTACAAATACATGAGAGTTTGGAGGTTGGTTACTGACAAAATCTTTGACACTTTCATTATTTGCCTTTGAATGTGCAATTTAATTAAATTTTCTTCTTTCCAGCGCGGTATATTCGTTGCGGGCCTCAGGGAGGAAATTGTGAATAATGCAGAACAAGTGCTTAATCTCATTGCATCAGGAGAAGGTGTAAATGCATATATAAATTATAAGCCTCAACTTAAGTTTCTTCTATGTTCCTTTAAAACACGATGATTTACATATATGCTTATGTGTTCTTCACAACTTTCTCAGTTAATCGGCACTTCGGGGAGACAAACATGAATGTTCGTAGTAGTAGGTCTCATACAATATTTAGAATGGTAACGCCTTTGATGTATTGTTGAAATCTAGCTCCAATTAGATTCTATTCCTCTGATAATTTACTAGCATTTTTATACTGTTTATTTTATATGCTAGGTTATTGAAAGCAAAGGAAAGGATACCACCTCTTCTGATGCTATTCGAGTTTCTGTCTTGGTGTGCATTTTCTCAAATTACTATGTCAAAGATTTTTATTAAACATGAATCATTGCTTTCTATTTTAGATGGCAAAAGAATAATTTAGTATTTGATTCTTCAAAATTTATATGTTTCTTTTCTCTCTGTGGAAAGTAGAACTTGGTAGATTTAGCTGGGTCAGAAAGAATTGCTAAAACTGGAGCTGGTGGAGTACGCTTGAAAGAAGGAAAGCACATCAACAAGAGTTTGATGGCTCTCGGTAATGTGATAAATAAACTAAGTGATGGTGCAAAGCAGAGGTAATGTTTCTGTTGCTGTTGTTCTCTTAATCTAATAACAAAACTATGTCTTAATTTAAAAATTTTGGAAGCACATTCTTAGTTGACAGAACTGTCTGAATTTATTATATTGTGAATGCAGGGGGCATATTCCTTATCGCGATAGCAAGCTAACTCGTATTCTTCAACCTGCTCTTGGTGGTAATGCCAAAACATCAATTATATGTACTGTAGCCCCAGAAGAGGTAACCTACTATTTGCTAAATTTCTTACTTTCTCTTATATCACATTGTTCTCCCCATCAACTTTAGAATTGTCAAGTTGTGATTTTTAGTGAATAATATTTCCTTTATTCTTTTTATATACTTCTAGGTTCACATTGAGGAAACAAAAGGAACTCTCCAATTTGCTACCCGAGCCAAACGCATCACCAATTGTGCCCAAGTGAATGAGGTCGGTCTGTTTCTTGTAACCAGTTTAACACTTTAATTAGATTTATGAAGTGTAAAAGTAGTTAAAATGGTAAATCTTAGGAGTAGTTGTGGTTTAAGGAAAAATAATTGAGGATGAAGGTGCTGGTGTTGGCTGGCTCAAAAGAGCTAAAGCTATCAGAGTGACATGAATTCTTGGTGTATATCAAGGAAAGATAAGCACCTCGCCTCTCAATGAGCTCTTATGGTGGTATGGTTGTGGCTTGTAGCCTGTAGGGCCGTAGGCTTTAAAGTTGTGCCTTTTGTTTTCCTGGTACTTGGAATTAACTTATACAGACTACTTTATTTGTTTATTTACTTAACAGCTGCTTTCTCTGCAGCAATTTGTTTTTATTCACGTCTCTTGTTCCTTCCATTTACATGGGAAAATGCAGCTAATCAAGGTTGAATTTGTCTCAGATTTTGACAGATGCAGCCTTACTGAAGCGGCAGAAGTTAGAGATAGAAGAGCTAAGCAGAAAGCTACAGGTGATGATTATGGCATGTTAATTATACATGATAGCTTGAATACAAATTTTTTCAATATTGCCAGTCTCTTGTTTAGGGATCTCGGTCAGAAGTACTGGAGCAAGAGATCTTAAAATTGAGAAATGAAATGCTGAAGGTAGATTCTACATTCCATCTGATTTGGAAAATTATCATTTCTATGGATTCTGGCATTGTGTTAAGCTCATCTCATGCTTTTCTGTTCATTTTTATGTTTTCCAGTATGAACTAGAGCGGGAGAAACTTGAAACGCAGCTGGAGGAGGAGAGGAAATCACAAAAGGAGCGTGATCAATGCATCAGGGAGCAGCAGATGAAAATTGCCAATCTCAGCAGTCTTGTTTCAGACTCTGATAAGAATGCTGGTCAGGTATAACTCAAGTGACTGATAAACATTCTCTTTACTGTAGATGCTGTCTAATCATCTTTATCTTATTCTTATTTTTTGGAAATTATTAAATAGAGATATCTGATCTGCTCTTGTATAAACATTTTGACAAAACTAAACCTTCTTATTAGTACTTAAAGCTGTAATGGGCTCAAAATAGATTAAAATTTCTTTTGTTTTAATAAAATAACCACTGGCAGGGACAGAATTCTGGGAGACAAAGTAGCAAGGAAGAATTCAATGACAGCAATACTATATGCCATGGAGATGTTTTTAGAACCCCTTGTTTTAAGGCAGCTCCAAATGCCTTTGTTGCCAAAAGATCCAATTATCCCAGGCTTACTGACTGCAGTCCTCTTCCAGATACTTTTAGCAATGTAGCTGATGAAGACACATGGTTGAAAATGAACAAAGGTTACATAGCTGACCTTGACTCAATTCAAATGACTCCTGCAAGAAACGTTCAATCCTTTCCGTCAAGTGACACAACTCCTGTGAGTTTGTAATTCTGTTTTTCTTGCACTCAATTTTGTCTCTAATGTTTGTCTAGTTCATTACTAGTTTTCTTGTTTAGAAGATGTTATTTCTACTTTTACGCATCAGCTCCATGGGGAAACAATTTTAAACAAAAAACTGGTCGGTCATCCTTGATAACTTGTCAAAACAAATCTTACCATCGTAGCATAGTCCATAATTTGAGAGCTTTGTGAGGCTAGCCTTCATGTGTTTTTTCAAAACTTGCAAGTGATTTATGACTTTGTTAATGTTGAGAAAACTTCTTGAAAATAATATATGTTTCATTTTAATTGGACCCAATAAAATTGTCAGGGATTTTCAAGTGATAATCACTACAGACAGGAAGTTGAGAATCTTAAAAGACAACTAGCGCTCATCACTGAAGAGAAGAATGAACTTGAGGTTAGTACATATATGACTTTACATTTTAAATTGCGTAATAGTTGGCTATGTTACATTCATGATTATAAATATTGCATCTTAGTTACCTCACTGCTATAAACTTAGATTCAGGATTATTTTGTATGGATGATGGGTGTGGTTCATGAAGTCCTGAGACATGTAGGCAGTCTCAAGTATATGTTGCCAGAATACTATCTTTTGCTTGTCCTATTGACTATTGATAATTTGATAAACCTTAAATTCTTCTGTCCATTTGCAAAATTTGTATCATAGTAGTTTCTGGTTGTAGCTTTACATTGATATCTGTGGCAAGCCTTCATTTCAAACTCAGTTACTGATTCTTTGTCTGCATTTACATCTTACACTACAACCCATGCCAATCATTTATATCCTGATGTCTTTGGATATTGCATTTAGTAAAACTATGTTCTTTTGCTCATGCATTCAATTGTTTTGAGATTTATTCTTTTACTTGAACGCATTCATGGCTTTCATGTGTTGGATGCTTATGCTTACAGAAGAAGCACTCAGAACAATTATTGTTAAATGGTCATTTGATGGACGAGATATCAGAACTGAAGCAAGAAGTATTGGTAATTCAAGAGATTCCTCAAAAACTGTGCAAATCTCTGGCCAGTTGCAAAGATGTTTACAAGGATCTTTTGTTAACATTGCAGGTGAAGCTTATGCATTATGTATGCCTCTTTTCAATTCATTTCTGCCAATATTTTTTTCGTAAGATTTGCCTTCTGTTTTGTTGTTTGGCACAGAGTTTTGTACCTGATGGGGAATCTTCTACAGCCAAATTGCTCTCTAGCACAAGTGAATTTGGCATAAGCCTTTTCTCAAATCTGGAATCTTATTTCCTTATGACAAAGGATGATCATGAATCTTTCCCAAGAAATGATTCCCTGGTCCTAGAGCAGTGCAAAGTGCTTTTTGAGAGGTTAAAAGGCACAATTACATCCTTGGCAGCATCAGAGAAATTATCCATTCAAAATGAAGAAGCAAAGAACACATTATGTAGCTGCAATTATAAGGTAGCTGCCTGGTCACAATCACCAAGATATTATTTATCAATAATGATATTATTTTTCTTACTGATGTTTGGAATGCTGTTTCCTTTTTTGGGATTTTGATAGTTTAAACTGTCTCGCTATGCTTCTGTTCATATTATTATGTTGCCTGACTAGTTAATTACCAGATGACACGAGATTTTAAACCAGAAAGAGACATACAAATTTCCTTGTGATTTTTTTTGTTTCATCTCCTAGACATGGTGGTGGAACATTATCATCTCTTCTTAGTTATTAATCCATACTTGAAGCTCCTTTAACTGCTCAAAACATATTGTCTTGTATTTCTGCTGAACATGCTTTCATGATTTGCTTTTGAATGCAAAGGGTAAATTTGCTTCTTGTGTGAGATGAAAAATAACTGCATTTACTTGTGTTTGCTTAAGTCTGCACTTTTTCCTTTCTGTAGGTTTTCTAGGCACTGTATCCTTAGTATATGTATACATATTCACAAAACTATGTTCCTGAAAGCCTGATTATGCCTTTTCAATTCTTCGAGGAATGTCAGTTTTCCTTTTGATGTAAAATTTGTGCATGCGTTTTATGTCTTAAAGAAGAACAGTAAGAGTACAACTTGAAGAATAACAATGACTACATTTTAGCATCAAACATAGAAAATTTAGGCTATTTCCCTCTTTTTAAGATTTAGTTTTTAAATGTGATGAAGGACTCCACTCAGGGAGAAGACACTGCCTCTTCAAAGGAGAAACTGAGTTATGAGCTTGACAGTGTCAAAGAAAAATACCGTGATTTGGAGAAAAAGCTGGATCTCAATAACCAGTTTTTGGAAGATTGTAGAGAAAAATATACTAGCTTGAAAAGAGATTTTCAGCTTTTGAAAGAAGAAAGAGATTCCTTGCTCGAAAGAGTCTCAGAATCATCTGAAAAGCTTACATTTGCTACAGACCAAAAGGAAAATATTTTGAAAGATTTGTACACCGAAGCACAGAGAAGGAAAGATCTTGAAGAAGAGATTAAACAATTCAGTGTTGCTTTTGCTAGTCGACAGAGATCATTTACATCCTTCCAAAGTGAATTTAAATCCAAAATTGAGAAATTGAGAGCCCTACATCCACTTTCAGTATCCAAATCTCTTGGCTGTTGAACATTATATTTGGCCTGCGCCTGCAGTTTCAATTCCTTGTTTGCTGTGTTTTGCATGTTCTTTGTTATGTATTTACCTGGATTCTTTGAATGTAATCCTAGTTAATAGTTTATATTTAACATTTTACATGAATATACCACTAAAACTTTGGACCTTCTACGTATTATTACAATTCTTGTAGTCAAATATTTCTGGTGCTTGTTTGGGTTAGTTTGGGGAGGTTTCTGCTGATAATTGGCATTTGGCAGGCAAGCTTACTTCAGGCTTCAAGTTCAGAGACTTGAGAGTTGAGAGAACCCATGAACAGGTCTAGTTGAGAGTATGGTCTTGGAATGAACACGTAATCCAGATGAATGTGCATATGCATACAACTAACAACATTCCAACTCATGATGGTTTTGGCTAAGGAACTAGGGACTATTAACTGTTTTGTCACACGTGTGCATCTTTGAGAGGGCTGCACTCGTGTCCATCTCTCTTTGCCTCGCATGAACAACATATCTGTGTTATCCTGTCCATTATTTCATTAATTAAAACTTGGTTATTGCTAGCCAGAAGACCGATGAAATGAAAGAAGAAAAGTAAAGATGCTTTAGCTTGGCTAACTCCAAGATTGGCCACTAATGACGAATTGAGTTTTGGGGTATTTGATTGACTCGATTGGGATTGAAAACAAAGGCCCATACCCTATCCCATCAACTTTCTAGGAGTATTTTTCCACCTTATGGAGTTTACCGGGGATGAGATGTGATGGTGTGAGTCAATTTACTCACGGTACGGAATAATAGAAACAAAAATACAAAAAATTATAATGTCATTTTTCATATATGACAGATGTAGGGTCCCATTTAAATATTTTTTTTAACCAAAAAAAGCTTTCACATAAATTTTATCACAAATTTAAAAAAAAAAAATTATCATTTCTATTTAATTTTTCCTTTTTTTTTTTTTTTTTTTTATTATTTTCAGCAACCAAATAGAGCAAAAAATTTTCTTAAAAAAAATCCAAAACTTCATATCTAACCTTCAAAGAGAACAATTAAAAAACACAGTATTATATCTAATTAAATCTCTAGATTCTCCTTAACACTTAGAAATTAGATAAAACATAATAGCAAATTTGTAACGATTTCATTTCAAATTTCTAACAATTTCTTAGCAATCAAACACACACAAATCTAGAGAGAGTAAGAGAGAGAATCGTCTTCGTCAGGGATTTGGACATTGAGGAAAAGAAGCTTAAAACCAGTAGTGTTAGAGCAAATGATCTTCTCAAGCGTCCACTTAAAAACAAAAAAGCAAACAGATCGAAACTCACCTAAATCGACAATGGAGGAGACGACCGAAGCTAGCTGTTGGAAGGACAACGGCAATGGGTTGCAGAAGGATGAATATATACGTAGGTTAGTGGATGGTAAGTAACCCTAAGCTTAAACGACTTAATTTTGATAATAGGAAATTATGTTTTGACCCCAAAATTATAAAATGACCCTAATTTTATAATAATAGTGCAATTTGATCGTTATAAGATAATTTTAATTTTTTTACAATTAATTAGCCATTACTTACATTATTTTGTAACCAGAGATAATAAAGGGGGCACGGCTGAACTCTGAAGCTTGAAGGGAGAATTACAAAATATAAATTAGCATTTTATCTTTAGTTTTAAGGGGTTTGAAAAAAAATCAAAACTACGTAGTTTTGTATAAAATGGTGTAATTTTAAATTTGACATTAAATTATATAATAATTAACAACATCAAAACTATATAGTTTTATATTTAAATTACGTAATTTTTGTAATATAATTATATAATAGGTAATTATTATATTAATAAATTAATAATTATTTGCAATTTTTGAGTGAATTATTGTAAAAACTCTATTAATATCATGTAAATATAACTTATTAGTATTTTACTAAATTTAAATAATTTTAATCTTGATTTATATACTAGTTAAAACTAATACATAATTTCTTATATAGTCAAATACTTTTTTATTTATAATGTATCACAAAAATATTAATTAATAAAAAATATATTTTTAAATATTAAAATATTATATTATATAATACTAACAAAATCTTAATATAAAACTTTATTAGTATCAGATAAATATAATTACAATTAAAATAATAATATTATTGGACTTACATACTAACATATCATATTTTTTTATTATCACTCATTGATTAATCATATAATATATATTAATTTTTTTTTCTAAAACATATATACAGTGAATTTAAAATATTTAATTGTAATATGTGATAATATCTTAATATTAGTTAATATAATATTATTATTTTTTTTCAAATAATTCAATACAATACAATCTTAATATATGATACATTAGCTTCAACATATATGGTTATATTTTAGTCTTAATTAATATAAACTTTTTTTTTTATTGATTGTCATCCTAATATATGATACTTTAACTTGAATTATGCAAATTATAATTTCATATTAAAATATACGATGTTATCAAGAATCATATGATATTCTAAATGATTTTTTATTTATTATTATAATACTTATTTAAGTGGATGGCCATTATATTTTATTGTTAATAAAAGGTAATAATAATTTTCCTAATAAAAATTAACTTTTGTTAAAATTTGAAAAATGCAATTAAATATATAATTTGTTTCCCATTTACAAATATTTAAAGTGCACATATAAAAAAATTAGGAATATATGTATTTTAGTCAAATTGAATTACTAAAAAGATTATATGAATGTTAAAATATATTTTTTGGAGTGTCAAAATTGTTAGGCTAATAATAATAATAATAATAATAATTATAGGTGATGAGGAACAAAATATACCGAATTGAACTGAGTTGTAATAGGCCAAGCCCAGTTGTCTAATCTACCTAAAAGTATAATATCCGAAGGCCAGGATCAATGTTGTCATTAGTCTAGTTCCTAGTCCAAAGCTAAAACATGAAAATTGCTATCATAATCTGACTTAGTCTAAAAAGCCATATTCGATTCACATAAGAATTAGTAATTTATAAATACCTCCAAAAATCAATCTTTATAGGTACATACACATACACAATATACAATACACAGAGAACTTATTGAAATTGTGTGTCTCATCTAAATTGAGTCAATCTATTAACTTGATCGTCGGAGTGACTTTGTTAGACATCAGGTCTATCCCACTTGATTATTGTCTTTTCTTGCAGGTCGCACCATCTCAAATTCAACTAAAAGAAGATTGAACTATTCTACCTCGACTAGAATTATCTTCATCAAATTGGCACCGTTTTTGAGGAACGACATAGAAGTCGTGTCCCTTCCTTCCTTTTAAGCCGGAAATAATTATTCCGACCATCAACAAATTTTCAGATCAGATTTGAGCCTCCAACAATCATCAAAAAAATCATATCAACGGATAAAAAAAAAAATCAGATTAACCAGAAAAAAAAGGAAGTAGAAAATCAGATCGAAGAGAGAGAAACGAGAGAGAGGAGAGAGAAAGTGGCTGCCTCCTCGATCTGTGTTATTCCGGCCGGCGGTGGCCTACATTGACTAGCCCATTGTGAAGCCCGGATGCCAGTGACTTCAGGAGAGGCAGCAATGGCGCAAACCATAGACAGGTGGCGGCGAAAATGCGATTTGAAGCTCTGCTGGTGCTGTCAATTTTCGATCCAAATTTCAACCTATTCAGACTTCGATTTTCGTCCATTTTGCTACCTCCCGACTCCTTGTCCAGAGATCTTTCCATTGATACCAGATTCACCCTTTGAAGCTCACCAGAAAGGTAGATCGAAAAATCGACTACCGGACCTTTGCAAGCAGATTCCAGCCAAATGCCAGTGAGTGAAACCTATATCCAGAATCCTGACATTAAGATGATTCCGTTGGTATATTCCCCATCTCTAGAGTTTGCTCTTGCACTGGAGCGTCGCTGGCCGGCAACCGACCAATCACCAGATTCTGGCGAGTGGGCCCCACGCTCCGCGCGCAACTCCGAATGGACAAAATTCAACATTTTACGCGTACATCGCAAATCCAAAGTTAGTTTATCAAAATTTCATCCCGAACGTGCATTAGAATATTACAATTCGGTCAACCGAATTCAGCTCCACAGTGGATTTTATGGATCCAGAAATTATTCCAAGTAATTTTTTTGGTTGTTCGCGCCATTTCAGATAAGTTTTACATTTTTCATGCATTAATTTAATTTTGCAATATTATTTGTTGAAACAAAAATGCGATAAATAAATAAAAGTCCTCTAAGCAAGGCAAAATAGCTTATTGAGATTAGCCTGAAAGACAATAAGATTAGGCACAAAAGACCTATTGAGACTAGCTTAAAAGACCAACGAGGTCCCCTACAAGAAAGGAAAAATGCCAAACTGAGTCTAGGCAAAAGTCCAATAGGAAAAATACCTAGTGAACTCTAGGCGAAAGTCTGAGAGGCAAAAGACCTAGTGAACTCTAGGCGGAAGTCCGAGAAGCAAAAGACCTAGCAAGTCTAGGCGAAAGTCTAAAAGGCGTCAAAGACCTAGTTCAACTAGGCAAAAGCCCTCTATTCACTAAGTATCAAAGACCTCTATGTGAGGAAAATTTCTATAAGTCCTCGATTAAAGAGACATATTTCATTAAAAACCTTTAAGCAAGGCACATTATTTTTGTTATCTAAATTATGTACTTAAAACAGGATTTCTAAAGTCCTCTATCAGCGAGGCAGATCATTTCAAGACCTCAATTGATAAGGTGAATCTCTAAAGTCCTCGGTCAGCAAGATAGATCATTCGAATACCTCGATTGACGAGGTGAATCTCTAAAGTCATTGGTCAATGAGGCAGATCATTCGAAGATCTCGATTGACGAGGTGGATCTCTGAAGTTCTCGGACAGCGAGGCAAGTTATTCAAAAACTTTGATTTACGAAGTGGATTTCTAAAGTTCTCTATCAGTGAGGTAGGTTTTCTTGAAGACCCCCAAGTGGGGTAGATTATATAAAAGTCTCCGATCAGCGAGACATATATTATTATTATTATTATTATTATTCTAGTATTCGACTGCCGAAGCAGTTCATCCGAAGACCTCCTTCGGTGAAGCGAAGCCCTAAAGCCTTTAATGGCGAAGTGCATCAGGCGAAAACCTCTGATGGCAAAGTGAACGCCCAATTAGCGAAGCACATCATACTGCATATTATTTAGAGCCATCTTCTAGTAAGGCAGCATTCAGGTGAATCACAAGTAATGAAATGAGACATCTACTCCCTTAGTCTGCTCTTCGATGCGGTTGATCAAACTAGGGAGTGAGAAACTTCTGATAAGGGACAAAATATACCGAACCGAACTGAGTTGTAATAGGCCAAGTCCAGTTGCCCAATCTACCTAAGAGCCTAATATTCGAATGTCAGGATCAAAGTTGTCATTAGTCTAGTTCTAGTCCGAAGCTAAAACATGAAAATTGCTATCCTAATTCGACTCAGTCTAGAAAGCCATATTCGATTCACATAAGGACTAGCAATCTATAAATACCTCCAAAAATCAACATTCATAGGTACATACATATACACAATATACAATACACAGAGAATTTATTGAAACTGTGTGTCTCATTTAAATCGAGTCAATCTATTAACTTGATTGTTGGAGTGTTTTTGTTAAGCACCATGCCTAGCCCACTTGACTATTGTTTTTTCTTGCAGGTCGCACCATCTCAAATTTAACTAAAAGAATATTGAACTATTTTATCTCGACTAGAATCAGCTTCATCAATAAGAACGTTAAAATATATTTTTTGGAGTGCCAAAATTGTTATGTTAATAATAATAATAATAATAATAATATTATTATTATTATTATTATTATTATTATTATTATTATTATTATTATTATTATTATTATTATTATTATCCTATGACTATGGATATTTTAAAGTATTTGTATTAGAACGATCTATCACTCATATTACCAACTCTTAAGAATAAATCCTCTAACAAATTACTTAAGAACTATACATTTAATATAATGGAACACTTTTCATATAAAGAATATATATAATCTACCATCAATAGGGATAATGTTTTTAAAATCACATAGTATATACAAGACTTTAGAACATACAATGCTAATATATATATATATATATATATATATATATATATATATATATATATATATATATATATATATATATATATATATATAAAAGT
>CATKHJ010640038.1:0-12827 GCA_949750685.1 Vernicia montana
ATCTATAAATATGAATTAATTAATTAGTGAAATTAATGATAAATTAAAAGAGTTTTAATTTATCTAATTCTAATTTTAAATTAGAATTAGAATTTATATTTATTGCCAACGTAATGGGAACTTAATGGGTCACACACAATATGATAAATATTGAAGATATAAAATGAATTAATCAAGTGGGGACTTGATTGAAAAGTACTTATACTTTTTAGGAACTAAATTGAATCACTTAAAAGGTTTGAGGACTGATTTATAATTTGTTATAAATTGAGCTTGTTGGACAAGGCATGGTCGGCTATAAAAAGCATGCTTTGGGCAAAACTTAGATATACCAAGTTTTGAAGTTTTTGCCGCTGATTTTATATATAACAAAATAACAATAAATATTCTTTTGAGCTAGCACTCGAATTTAGCCACTAAAATTCATCCGCAAGAAAATTGTTTTCAGTTCAATTTTGTTCGTATGGATTTTCCATTATTACTACCCAATTTGGATAGCTTGTAGTTTGCTACAACCCAACTAAGATAAATAACAATTTGAAGGGATAAGTTTTAAGACTTACGGTAAGCAATAATTAACTAATCCTTTTATGAATTATGTTAATTAATTAAGATGATTCATGGTGAAGAAAATAAAATTTTAAATTATTCCACTGCGTATGTATGTGATGCATGATTATTTTCTTACATTTTATTTATAGTCATACAGTAACAAATTCTAATTAGGAATTGTCTTCTTTTTAATATAAATGAGAATTTATTTTCAAAATAATAAAAAACAATTCGAGGTATGTAAACTTTTTCTCCAGAATGTAATCTTGTTATTATTATTGCTTCCATAACTTTTATTCCTAGATTAATTATCATTAACCTTGTGTCATTGCATAAACCAATACTTGGATTTATGTTTCGGAGTATCATTATAGGAATATTTTTCTTCAATCTCAATTCATATTGAGGAAAACCATTAAAATTTAAAGAATTTAAAAATTCAACTGGATAAAGAACTTCTAATTCATCTATGCCACTCGACGTTTGACATATTGAATATGAACTATAATATATTTTTTCTTCTTCATTTATTAATTCAATCATTTATTTATTAATAACATCAATAATTTTATTAGTAGGAGTTATAATAGCTCTATTTTTAATATATGAATAATTTGTGTAGTTATGTACAAAATTAGGATATGTTTCTTCAATTATTTGTGCAATTGTATTACCATTATTCTTTATCAACAATTTTTTAGGAATTTTAATCCAATTATTTTCATCATCGATGTTGCTAAATTTACACATGGGTGTTGTTCCATCATTGACTAACAAAAGTCAGTTAGAAAAATTAATTAGTTAATTATTTTCATTACTATTATTTGACATGGATGTAAGACGCATATTAATACTTAATTTATACATATCAAAATATTCCCACAAATAAGATTTAGTTATTGACGCATTTATAATATCTTCTTAGCTGCTATTGACAACAATTGGCAATATTTGTCTAAAATCACCTCCTAGTAAAAGTATTTTTCCATCAAAAGGATTATTTAATTTTTCTTCTTTAGAATTACATAAAACGTCTCTAAATGATCTATCTAATGCTTCAAAACAATATCTATGACTCATAGAAGCTTCATCCCGAATTATCAAGCGAGTTTCTTGAATTAATCTTGCTAATTGAGTTTCTTTTTTAATTTCACATGTTGATTGTTCGTTTATATTAATAGGTATTTTAAATATAGAATGAGTTGTTCTACCTCTTGACAATAATAATGCAGAAATACCAAACGAAGCAACAACTAAAACGATTTTTCATTATGATCTAAGTTTAGATATAATAACTTCATATAAATATGTTTTACTTGCTCCACCATAACCATAAACAAAAAATAATTTACTTTTATTATTGTCAACTGCAGAAATAATATTATCATATATTCTACGTTGTTCATAGTTGAGAGTTAAAATCAAACTATCATGCTTACATTTTAATTCATGAATATTATAATTTAATTTTTTAATTAATAGTCGATTATTAATATCACCAAGTAAAGATTTATCAGGTAATGGTAAATTAAAATCTTCTAAAGTAGATGAATTTTTGTTAAAAAAATTTTCTAATTCAAGTAAAACTCTGTTTTTTATATAATGATCAGAAATAGATAATAGTGGAACTTCTAAAGTATTATGCAATTCATATATAATATCATTTGAAAAATGCTTCCGAAACAAATTAAAAAGTTTATTTGGATCTCCAACTTCCTCAAATAATATAAGAATTATAAATAAAGGATGCAATTCATATGACGATGCAGATAAGATAGCTTTTTCAATGGCATTAATCCATTCAGCATTGTTTTCTAATAAACCATATGTATAACAGGCTGATTGAAAAGTGGATGTAAAACTCCAACAGTTCTAATATCTTCAGAAGTTTTTGGCCTCCTTACAATATTCAAAAGCATTCTCAAATAATAAAATTTGCCAGAATTTAGATGAACATATGTAATTCTACCAATAGTATTTCTACATTTTTGTCTAGTCCATTTTTTTTTCTTTATTTTGCCATACCCATTTTGTTGGAAATTCAGCATAAGTCAATGATCTAGCATTCTCATACAAATTATTAGCATTCATACATCCTGTAAACATGATGCGCTCAAATTGTGGATTGTTAGCAATATAACTTAAGTTGTATGATGGTCTAAGTATAATTTGATTCATGAATTGTAAATGTATTTTTAGCTTTTCAACAGCAGGCTCTCTATGGTGTATTGGAAATTCATATAATCTCCAAGCTATTTCGCAACTTGTAAGAAAACGATAATCTAAATACAATTTTATTTTATCAATAAAAGGTTCCTCGCTGTTTTCAAGTGCACCAACATCTTTCCCAAAATTTTGAATAGTAGCATGAATTCTATCGGTTCCTTTACTGACATATTTAAACAAATATTTTACCAATTTAGATTGACAATAAAATTCAACATATATGTGAGCCTCATATTTACAAACCAAGTCTCTATTATAAGGCACAATAAATCGATTATCAATTTTCTCATTATTTTTTATGACAAAATTCCCATCATTCCTACGTCTATACACAACAAATCCACTTGCATCGACAATAGTTTTTTCTTGATAGATTTTAGGGAAAAATTTAAAGCACTTATTGTTTTTCATGCACGGTGATGAAGGGTTAATAGCACCGCACGGGCCATATATCATAAATTTCGACACTATTTCATGTCCTTCAAATTTTTTTTTCCGATGGTAATTTAGCACAAATCATTGAATCAATATCAGAAGGTGTTAATGATTTATCGTCTTCATGCAATCATATTAAAGAGTGAATATGAGGTAATCACATTTTTTGAAATTCCACTGTATACAATAAAGCAACAACTTTTCCAAAATGTTGATGTTTTTTAAAATATCTATTAATTGATTTATTTTTACTTTAAAAACACAACTAATAATATTGGGTCTATTTTTAGGTCTTTGACCAGGAATATAATCTAGCATTCGCTTAATCTCAAGCCATAATGGATTATATGTAAATGTTACAAATAGATCAGGATGTCCATAAAATCTTCATATAACCATAGCATCGTGGTAGTGGTAGTGTTTAATCATGTATCTTGGACTTTCGGTGTAGCTAGATGGTAATATCACAATTTATTTTTCAATATCATTAGAATTAGTAATACCATGATGAACAACATTTTTTATACCAAGATATATTTCAAATCTAAATTCTTTTTTGTTACGTCTTATGAAATCATCTTTCCTCTTCGACACATGAAAAAGCATAAATGACAAACTGTTGAAATAAACGACCTCCTCTTAATAAGGTTGTTACCTCGTTATGACGTTGTTGTATTTTATAAACATAATATTCAAGCATTGAGACAAATTTTTTAGAAAAAGGTGAATTTGGATTAGTGACATTATATTGAATATCTACTCTATAGCCATCTTCACCATAAGGAAACAATATAGGATATTGCATAGACATCATACTCAGATGCAACACATTAATTTGTTTTGATTTATCAGTTTTGTGTTCAACAATTATATCTCTTTCTTTATCAAATAAACCAAAATCCCCAACAATCAAGCAAGCTACCACTAAAGATGATGGTAAATTATATTGCAAACTTTCATGAGACTTTCTTCTAATCAATTTCAATTTCATTGGCAATATTTCATTTTCATTGAATTTGTCACGGACCATTCTAAAAGATTTAGCAATTTGGTTATATTCATCGAACATTTCAATGAGACCACTAACTATCACCTCATTTATATGTTTTTGTGATTCTCCACTGACAATAGAAATCTTATTACGTGCCTCATTTTCTGTGCCATATATATATAATTGTGCAAAATTTGGTTTATCTCCATCAAGAGGGAGCAAAGAGCCAATTAAATGATAATTTTATCCGCAAAGTTTGAAGATATGAGGTCCTGGTCTTTTATTTATTTTGTGATCTATTTTGCCACCTATTGATGAAAAAACAAACATATTATTATAAAGCCTTATATATTCTCTAAAGATCGAATAAATGATACCTCCATCATGGTTTAATAGACCAGCAAGAAAAGGAGGTGTTTATTGCAACATTGGTAACTTAATCCTTTCTTTTTTTGCAACAAATAGTATAAATGTTTTTGCCACGCCGAACTAAGTCTAATGAACACTCAGCTACCCAATACAATGCATTGTAATATTGACATTCATTGTCTGGCATGCCTAAATCTGATTTTTCAGAACGATGACCTAAGAAATTATTGCAAAAGTCAAGAATCAAAAACACACACAGACACACATATAGATATATACTAAAAAAAAAGATTAATAGTATACTCGAAGTATTTGGCATGTAGTTGTTATAAGAAGAGGAGGAACACGAAAAGGACGTAGTCCTCTTTGTTTGCATGGTCGTTCTAGGGTCGATAAAAAAAATACTATGTCGAGGTAGGTCTATCGGTAAAAATTTAAAAAATCAAAATAAATATTATAGTAGAAAATTTAAAAACTATTCATAAAACCTAACTATAGATAATACCTGTAGGATGGATAATTTCACTTATAGGAACATTTATTAAATTTTGATATGTGCTTAAACATAAGCCAACGTGAACACTATTTTGACAATCCATTTGAGTAAAATTTGACTGGTGAGAAGCGAAATCTAACATAAAAATATTATTAATTATTACATAATTATATGTTTTGGAATGTTGTATTATAGATAAAAATTATGCAAATAGTTTTATACCTGTATTTCTAGAACTTATTAATATAGGAACATCAAATAAGCCATCGGTATTTGTGATGGAAGAGTTAAAAGCTTCCATAATTAAATTCACTAATGCAGAGGATAAATTAATAAATCAAAACCCATCACACGATAAAAAAAAATGAAATTAAAAAATTAATGAGCACAAACAAATATAAACAATAATTTTTTTTTTAAAACATATATGACAGAACACATACCAAAAGTATATAAAGAAGGCTTCTTCCCAAATTTGCAAGATGTAAAAAATTAAGAAAATTAAATTATAATAATATGAAAATTAATATTGTACATTATGAATTAGTGTAAAGTAACAATTTGATTACATAAAGAAATAAAAATTACCAATTCATGGTATTAGTGTATAGCATAATATATTTATTTATAAGGAAACTAAACTGACAATTTGAGTAAATATGGAAACGAAATCATCAATACCTAAATAATAACACCATATCTATTACATGAAAACCAAACCACTGAATTTGTATTGAAAATAAGTTATGAATATTTTTATGGTATGAAAATCAAACCACTGAACTTGCATTGAAAATAAGTCATGAATATTTTTATGGTACAACATTATTGCAAGATATAAAAAATGTTATAATTGAATTGTCACTATCTAAAATTAAGTCTTCAATTTTCAAAGGCTGCTAGTTTAAATGCATTGCTGAATTATTGTTATATTTGATTTCATAAAGACATTTGGTACAAATTGATACTATTGCATTGCCATTGAAATAGAAATAGCTGTTTAATTTGGAACACAAAAGAAAGAATCTGAATCACTGCTTTTATTATAAAGGAAATAGAATATGCTTTTATTATAAAGAAAATAGAACAAATAATTTTTTTTTTAATTATATCTATATATATACATCATCTGCATATATAACTTTACATTTTTTTAATACATAGACAAAACTCACATCTAATTACAAAGCTTAGCATATTTTCTAATACATATACAAAAGCCACAGCTAACTAACAAAATGCAAACATAATAGCAATGTGTCATTATATATAACATCATCTACATATATAACTTTTCCTTTTTTTTTAATACATAGATAAAACCCACATCTAATTACAAAGCTTAGCATATTTTCTAATACATATATACAATGGCAATAGGCGAAGAAGGCTAAAACAAAGTATATGCAAATACACTTCTAAAAAGAACAAAATGTGCATATGCTTCAACTTTGCAAAACAACCACATACGAACAGGAAAGCAAATGGGTAGATCTACAGAAGGTAGGAAATTCCATCAATGCTTGACTTAATCTTCTTAATGGCCTTGCAAATTTCCTCATGCTTCTTTGACAATGTATAAAACTGTGATGCTAGCTTTTCATATGTATTTTTCAAAGCCGCTATATCTTGCTTCTCATATATTTCACAGTTCAACTTAAAGTGAAGCATATTCTTATGGTTATAATCAATAATATCCAAGTCAAACAAAGTGCTTAAATGATCCAAAGCTGACATTGAAGCATTATGTTTTGCTTCATTAGCAAACACAGAGCTTATGCCAATCATATAAGAAATGAAATTATCCCCTGAACTATTGACATGGGGATAATATACAATGCATGTAAATAAACCATCTTCATTTTCATGCATTTTATATGTAGCAGGAGGGAGACCAAACTGTTGAATAACAACATCCAATGTGCTGTGTAAGAGAACTTTGATTGTAACCATCTGTATAGGCTTTAGGCATTTCAATGCTTTTTTTAAAAAAAAAAATTAAACAAAGAAATAGCAGCACACAATACAAACAATAAAATGTTATTCATCAAGCAAACAAAAAATACATGTAAGTACACAACATGGTAAAAGCCTGATGAAAAAAATCAGATGATGGCAATAAGTAAAGAAAAATTTATAAAAAAGGAAAAAAAAAAAGTAGGCAGCAACTATGAAATAAAGTTATATGAATTTAAAATTAAGATGAAAGGCAAACTTACAGTGACAAATGAAAAGGCTAATAACATAGTAGATTTGAATATGTTGTGATGCAAGATACCAAGTATAAAGAATCTAAAAAAAGAAAAAACAAGTCAAAAAAGCAATAAGGAGAAATTTAAAAAAAAAAAAAAAAGCCAATTTAAAAAGATAAAAGACATCATTAAAATCAACTCTCAAATAAGTATAAAATTTATAAGATGTTCGTCCAGCAAAAGAAAAAGCTAAATCTACTGGACATTTTGCTTAGTACTATTTAGTCTCTAAGATTTGACTAAAATAATGACTTAGTCTCTGTAATTTGAAAAAGTCACTATTTAGTCTTTGTAGTTTTATTCTGTTTAATGACTTAGTCCTTATGTCAGAAATTAGTATTTTTTTCCGTTAACTCCATGCGTAATGTCTAAAATACCCTCAAAATATAATTAGCCCTAATTTAATTGCTGAAACTAAAATCCCTCTTTCGTCTCATTCAATCTAACTGTAAACTCCTCTCTCTTGCTCTCTCTTCTTTTTAGTTTATGCAAAATCAAAATTTAGTGATTACTGTGTTCGTTGATAGCGAATGAATTCGAAAGTATTTGGTTAAATATCAATGCGTTTTTAAATGGACCCATTTCTGAGGTAAGTTTGCTTGTTCTGTGATTTGAATTTTTTTAATTTCTTTGTTTCGATTGTGTGTTTTGTGTTTGTTGATTAGTTAAATAGAATGCATTTGTTAATCTTCAATTTCAAAATCTGCATTTGTTAATCTTCAATTTCAAAATCTAGGAAAAAGGTAAAATTATAAAGTCAATGGGTTCACTTGATATAATGTCCTTTTGCTATATTGTAATTTTTGTGTTGTGTAAATTTTAATTAGTTATATATTGATATTGTGTTCCTAAAATATAATGACAATTGTGTGTATTGATTTTTATGAATAAATGTAATTTGAGAATTAGTGCACACAAGGTGTTTGTGAAAATGTCAGAATGGACATATTGTAGTTAAACACAAAGAATCACATGAGTATAGAAAATAGGCATTGGGATATAATTCAATATTAGGGACGGTGGTAAGAATCTTGGAATTTAATGAAAGAAAAAACATATATAATAATTAATTAAACATTCAAGAATTTTTCTTTGTTTCTTTTCATATTTTGTTTTATTCTTTTCTCTTGTGAATTGCCATATCAGTACTATGGACACTACTTTAAATAATTAAACAAATTGGTTAGATAGGACGAGAGCAAATGACAATGGTACAACAACAAGGGAAATCAAACACATCTCTCTACAACTTAGGGCAATATAATATATACCAAAGTACCAAGTGATAAATCGATCAATGCTTTTGGCTTTTACTTGGTTTTTTCTTTTTTTGCTTTGTTTAACATTATCAATTTGATTGATTTATTGTTTGATGGAAAAATATGTTTTTTTTTTACCTTTATAAGGAGGGATGCAAAGGAAAATAGACTATCACATGTCAATTTAATTGTCTTAATTTATTTATTTTCCCATATGCAAGTGTACGTGTAGTAATTAAATTTTTCTTTTTGTTAAAGTTCAATAATTTGATTAAATTATTATTTGTATTGTTATGATCATGCATTTTGAATGAACCAGTGACTATTAATGGCTTGATTCATTAATTGGATTGTTTATTATTAATCTTACCTCATCATCACTGTGTCATTGTATTACTTGATACATAGTGCTCATATATTTGCAGGTATCAGTTGCCTGAAAATTAAACATTGCATTTCAAATTTGATTAGAAAGAGGAGAGCATTTATAATGTATACCCAAACACATATAACTACATCAAGTTAGTGGAAGATGCTTATAGGTTATTTCCTGAGATAGCATCAAACTTTATACATTTTGTATGTGGGGTGAACATAACTATTGGTTCTTATGATGATGTATTTTTATGTTTGAAATGTTTAAAGACACGTGTGAAGTGCATATGCGTGTATATGAGAGGCATGAACAACTTAGTGTAAATTATACTGAATTGGGAGTGGAAGTAGATGAACCTGCAGATTTGAGAGAGGTAGGAGAGGAACCAGTGACTACACTGGGTGATGAAGGAGAGGAACCAGTTACTGGTTTTGGAGATACAGTAGGGGAGCCAATACTTATATTGTGTGATAGTGTTGTTGAAAATAATATTGTAGGTGAGAGTGGTTCAAGGTTACATGATTTAGGTGTTGGTGATGCAGATGTTTAAGTTGGTGTATCAAGTGAGAGCAATGCTGAATTAGGGTGTTTAAGGAGTAGGGAAGAGATACATGTTGGAAGGGATGACAATGCTGAATTAGCTGGTTCAAGGGGTGGGGAAGAGATACATATAGGTGGTTCTAGGGGTGTACCAATTAGGAAAAATAGAGGTAGGACTATTTCTAGTGCACATGTATGGGATAGTTACTTTGATGTTAATATGCAAACTAATGAGGATGAGATGAGAGAAAGAAGGGACATGAGCAATAAAGGTGGGAGAGTCAGTCAATCAGGTAGAAGCAGCAGAGGTACCTCAACTGGAAGAGTTGCTGACACAAGCAGGAGGAAAAGAAGAAATGTAGTTGATAAACAACCAACAAATGTTATTGAAGACAATCAAGTACATGGAGATGGAAAAGATAAGTATGAGTTATCTAATTCTGATGATGAGGACTAGATAGTTAATGATCATATGGAGGAGTTGTACATCACTGAAACAAACACAAAAACTGATGATGATGATGAAGACAAAGACGTGGTGCATCCTAAAAATGTGGTGGAAGATGAAGAGGAGGTTGATCTTGAAGAAAAGGATGTGGATCCTAATAATCTAGAAGTTTATAATGATGAAGATGAGTTGAGTAATGTGGCCTCTGATAATACAAATGAAGTATGTAACAGTGAGGATGATGGAGTTAGGAAAAAGAGAAGAAAATATCCTTTAAAAGGGATGTTTTCTAACCCTTACAAACATGTTGTTTCTGTCGCACCCCAAATCCGGCAGTGCGACGGTCCTAAGGCATGGGTAGACATAAGGCCACCGAAAATTCGTAGAACCCAAATCACTATCAACCTGGATCGATAAATATCAAATTTATCATACATCTAAGCAACCTTTCATTATCAATATTCATCGATCAAACATATTATCCGTATCAATTATATCATACATTCATCCTTAAAATATAACATTACCAATGTCCATTCCTTAACAATTCCTTGTCATTACATAATCATATCTCTTTAAGCAATAATCATCATAACATAATATTATACCATTGATATCACTATGACAATTTAAATACTACGAAGCAACTACCCAAAAGAATTACTAGAGTTCAAACAATAATATACACAATCTTAACAATAACATAAACTTAAGCATAAACATATACATTATAGCTTCTTGAAGAAGAAATACAAATAAGAAGTCTAGCCTACCCGGCATCCATTCACTTCTATACATTAACTTGAAATCCACAGACGATGTCATGAGCTGTCAACTCAGTAAGTTCATGAAATGCATGCAAATTGGATTTCACATCGAAGAAATAAATCAGTGTGAACAAAACAATATTCATAAATACATATGCCATGGGTATCATTTTCTTACATTCAAGGTTCAACATTGGCTTGATAGTTACAATAACATTGGGTGGTTCATTAACTTTTGTAATGGAACAATCATACTTAACAATGGTTTAGGTTCAATAACCAAAGAAAGGTATCAAGAGATCCGCTATGACAGAATCCATCAATCATCATATCATCATTAAGAGATCTCAAATTAGTGTAACCACTAAACCACGAGTCTCAATAATCATGGAAGAACTCAGGTCAATATAATCACAACGCCGCGAGTATCTAACCATGGGAGAACTCGGGTTAATAGAACCACAACACCGCGAGTCTCCATAACATAAGTGAGAACCCATGGGAGGGACGACACCACAAACCCCAATGAGTCTTAATAATCATATCATTACATCATATGATATATTATGGGCGGGACTACACCACCATCCCCAGAATTCTCTATAACATATAAAAAAGGGCAGTAACTTCTCCCTTTATAAATCCAACGCATGCTTGTAAGGATATCTGATCAAGTTTATAGACCCGGTCAGTAGAGTCACCAGTGCATATGGTCTAATGGTTCTTTTCCCCCATTAGTAAGGCATTCTGTCATACGGTCATAGCTAAATCATAACTTGGTAGGTTCATTAACATTGGTTATTATCCCAAATGGCTATCATTTAGGTCAATGGTTTCAATAAACAATATGTTAACTAGTTAATAAAGAATAATGACAATATCATTATCAATGGTCTTTCAATAACAATTAAGAATGAAATGACTTTTCTTTTAATATTTAACATACGGCATTCGAGGAAAAAGGCTCATTGAGCAACAAAGCTTTTACAATACCAAAAATTTAAAAGTTGAATTTCAATAATCAACAACCATGGGTTTTAACAAAAGACTTGATGATAATGGAATAATGAGACTTTGCAATACAAATGATTTCAATAATCAAGAACGATGGATTCAATAAGGAGCTTATCCACAATGGAGTAATAATGATAATGATAATGATGACTTTGATAAGAACATCAAGAATTCGATAGAGAACAATGGATTTGATTAATAATAAAGAAGTCAATTGAACACAATGATTCAATTGATAACAAATGAGTCAATTTATAACAAAGAATTCAACAATAATAACAATGGATCAATAATGAATAAATCGATTCAATCGATTACAATGAATTTATTAATCAATGACAAAGGATTCATTGACAATAACAATGAATTCAACGATAGCAATAGATACAATCAATAGACTTATCATCAATGATGTCACAAAACTTATAGTACAAAGTATTTCAATAGCAATGGCAATGGATGCAAAGATGATATCAATTAACAACAATAACGATAGATTCAATAACATTAACTTTGGGTTCAATAATGATAGCAAAATATTTAATTGATATCAAAGGATTCAATTTAACGATTACACTTAATAACGGTAAGGATAGATTCGATAACAATAACATCATATTCGATATCGAAACAACTCGATAGCGATGACAAATGAATTTGATAACAATGACATGGATTTAATAACGATGATAATAGAGTCAATCAATAACAACGATTCAATAACGGTAATGATTGATAACGATAACATTTATGAGTCTTGGTTTCATTAAACAATACGGTCTTAACAAATGAGAATATTCATACTTTTAAACAATATAGGCCATTCAAAAAGAAATGCGCAATGAAAGCTTATGAACAAACATTTCATAACTTACCTCACTTGCCATAATCCATCAATCACATTCCAATCAACTTAATTGCATTGTAATTCATCCAATTCTTGGCTCACTCAAACCTACACATAAAATCCCCAAATCAAACATTGTCCATATAACATGAAACCTAAATCAAATCTCTTGATATCACAAATCTAACCATAGATCCATCACTCTAAAACCTTAATAACAATTATAGCTCTTAGCCATTAACAAAATACCCAAAA
>CATKHJ010640054.1:0-10991 GCA_949750685.1 Vernicia montana
TGAAACTCAAAATCTTCACATAAATAGTATAAAAACTCATAAAAAATGAAGATTATGAAAGAAATATGAAGAAAAAGAAGACAAAAACAGTTTCAATAAAAAGAAAACAAAAAAATAAAGCAATTTCAAAGAAAAAGAAAAAGAAGAAAAATCGAGTTTCACGATTTTGAAAAAAAAAAGATTCAGCATTCAGGAAAAGAAGAAGAAGAAGATCATCGAGCATTAAGAAGAAGAAGAAGAAGAAGAAGAAGAAGGAGCTGTTTTTAAATAAAACAGCGTGTATTTTTTTTTTTTTTTTAATAAAACGGTGAGTTTTGGATTCAGGTCCATGGTGTAAGGTGGACCTGAGTCCATAATATAAATTGCCAATGAGAAGAGATAAAATTATAATCCTCGGTGAAATAATACTTTTATTTAAAAAATTAATACGTTTCATGGTGAAGGCTATAACAATAATTTTGATAAAATATTAAATATAATTTAATTTTAAAAATATTATCATTATTTTAATTAAAATATATGAATTGTTTTAATAATATTCTTGTTATCATATAAATATATCAAGATTTAAGCCAATAGAGGGCACTGACACAAGTCATGCTATACCCACCTGTCACTCTCTACTTTCTCTCTCTGTATCTTTATATATGACCTAGTCTCATCCTTTCACTGTATTGTTAAAATTAAAAGGATGACTCATTATCAACGGAAATACAAATAAATCTCACTTGAAAGTTAAAAAAAGTGTATTTTTGTAAAATGTGATGATTTATTATCAATAGAGATGCAAATAAATCTCACTTGAAAGTAAAAAAAAGTATATTTTTGTAAAATATAAAATAAAAAAGCTTATAAAAATAAAAGCCATAGCATAAAATTTTAAGAAAATAAAAATGAGCATAAAAATGTAATTTAAAAAAAAAAAGATAAGATAGGGGGCGTAATTTCCTCTAGATTTAAAGGTAAAGACAGTATACATTTTCTAGCCATATCTTTTTAAGTATTATATAATTTACAAGAAATAAGATAACCCAAGATTTCTTCTTATCTTCAAAAATTTTGTTTTTTTTATTTGTTTTTTTTTTTTTCCCAAAGGAGAAATCATGCTTGCATTAAATGGGCTTTAGGCCCAAAAACACTACAACTACATATCAAATATAGAGGGATAGCCCATCAAAATTTAATTAACATGGATCTAAGGTCCAGTAACAACATATCCTTAAATGAGTTTTTAAACCAGGGCTTCAAGTCTGACACCACAACAACTCAAAGGCCTGCAGATTTTGACAAATTACACATATACCCTTGCTTGTACTACTCCCTTCCAAAAGCCTCTTTCATCTTCTCCGTCAACCCCTTCATCTCCGATGACAAAGAAACACATGAAATCTCCACATAAACCAGGGGATATGCCTTCGGACTAACAAAAAACATTGTGTACAGTCAATCTTGAGCGCTTGCCTAGTGCTGCCAATCAGATCCAAGCACAACGATACTTTGACTAAAATCTAGTTTTCTCCGTCGATATGGCCAAAGCCTGGAAGGAACCATTTTTCTGTCAAAGGCGATGGATCTCAACCTTCTGTATAGATTTGTCATCAAAGACACCAACCCTGAGACTCCAAGGCCATTACAAGCATACTTTCCCCTCTCCCAACAATGGCCATCACAGGATAACTTCCCAAAATAATAAAGCCGATGAGAGAGCCGGACTATGTCGTAGTAGATAATGGCCTGATCACAGCCACAAAAACATAGATGCTTTCCTACAAGAAAAACCAGCAAAAATTGATTATTTTCATTAATAAATTTGTAATTAATTTCTTTATAACGGTCTTTTTAAATGCTTATGACTTTATTGTTCTTTTTTATTCTCTATATATAGAGATTTTGAATAGTGTTCAAGGGTGTAAAAAAAAATCATCTAAATCTCTATATATTCAGAATTTTCTTTTTGTCTGGTAAGTTCAAATACAATTCTAATTCATGGAGAAGTGATTTTGTGGTGCTTAAAATCACTTGTGTACTCATTGTATCATGGGAGTCAAACATCATAAACAACCACAAGTACCAACGGTGAGCGACGAATTTATTTTAAGAAAATTGTGTGTAGTACAAGCCTCGGGTTATATATATATTTGTTTTATTTACTTTTATTGTAAGTCTACAATATTTCTCTTCGCACGCCACATCCTTGCTGATCATCATCCGCTCCTCGCCTCGTCACTAGACTGATTTTTCTTCTCCCTTTTTTGCTTCATCAAAGTCTCCTTGTCATGTTACTTCTTCGATGAGCCTGACAGACAGATTTCTCCTCAGTTTCATTAACTTGTGTTGAGCTCGTCAACTTTATTCTGCTTGACCCGCCTTCGTCGAACAAAACATAGACATCACCTTGACACTAGCTTGTCAAATATTAAAGCTGTGACTTCGTCTTAATTATTTGTTACCTAGATATAATATATATATTTGTATATTTATCTAACAATCTTAAAATAGATTATTACCCTTGTTTTGGAGATACTTTTGCTTTGAAGATATTTATTTTGGACTGGATAAGAACTACAGGACTTTTATTTTATTTTCATTTTATTTCTTTTAGCTTCTTATTAAAATCCAGAAGCTTATCTTGTGACTTTATATTTTAGAAATGGAGAACAAATAATCAGAGTACAACTCAAGTGCCATCCTCGTCGGTTGCAAAAGTGACTGCCCCTATTATGCCCGTTTCGGTTCTAGTGAACCATGGAGAAAGCTAGAAAAATTTAATGGTTTGAATTTTAAACGGTGACAACAAAAGATGTTGTTTTATCTGACCACACTACATCTTGCACGGTTCTTAACAGAAGACGCTCCTACTCTAAAAGAGGATGAGCATGATGTTCAAGTGATGGTTGCTCATGATACTTGACATCATTTTGATTTTCTGTGCAGGAATTATGTCATGAATGGGCTGCATGACTCGCTATACAATGTGTATTATGGAATGAAGACTGCCAAACAATTGTGAGATTTCTTAGACTGCAAATTTAAAAATGAGGATGTTGGTGCCAAGAAATTTATAGTGGGACGTTTCCTCGACTATAAAATAGTGGATTCCAAAATTGTGGTCAGTCAAGTGTAAGAGTTTTAAGTAATTCTCCATGAAATTCATGCTAAGGGGATGAACTTGAGTGAGACCTTCCAAGTAGCTGTTATTATTAAGAAGTTACCCCCTGGTTGGAAGGATTTCAAGAATTACCTTAAGCACAAGTGAAAGGAAATGAACATGGAAGAGTTAATTGTTAGACTTTGAATCGAAGAAGATAATAGAAGCTCAGAAAAGAGGGGATATTTACCCTCGAAAGTGAAGGCGAACATTGTCGAGCATGGACAAAGTTCGAAGAAAAAGAAAAATAAAACTGAAAAAGAGTCTAAGGTGGGACCCAGTGGTGGAGTTTCCAAAAAGAAATTCCAAGGAAAATGCTTTAATTGTGACAGGGTGGGTCAAAAATCCTCTGAATGCATATTGCCGAAGAGGAAAAAGAAGAACCATGAAGCTAATATGGTTGATGACATCATAAAAGATGTCTTCGATATCAGCCTCGTTGCTGTGATATCTGAGGTGAATCTAGTCAGGTCGAACCCGAAGGAATGGTGGATTGATACTGGTGCAACAAGGCACGTATGCTTGGAATGAGAAATATTCTCCACCTTCACTCCTAAGATTGGAGAAAAGCTGTATATGGGCAATTTTACCACTTCTGAGGTCCTCGGTGAAGGTAAAGTGGTATTGAAGATGACATCTGGAAAAGAGCTAACTTTAAATTATGTACTGTATGTACCGAAAATCCGCAATAACCTAGTGTTCGGTTCGCTGCTCAATAAACATGGATTTCGCATGGTGTTCGAGTCAAATAAAGTTATTTTGTCTAAAAATGGAATGTATGTAGGGAGAGGGTATGTACTTGATGGACTATTTAAGCTTAATGTAACTATAATCACTCGTATGAATGAAAATACTTCTTCGATTTTTTTGATTGAGTCTTCCAATTTTTGGCATGGTAGATTAGGACATGTTAATTATAATACTTTGAAAAGGTTAATTAACTTAGATCACATGCCTAAATTCCATATAAATTTAAAACATAAATGTGAAATTTGTGTTGAGGCAAAATTAACAATATCATCTTTCCAATCAGTAGAAAGGAAAATTGAATCACTTGAGTAAATTCACAGTGATGTATGTGATTTAAAATTTGTACAAATAAGAGGTCAGTTTTCAAAAAAGCAACCATTGTGTATGACACTCTCAGAGAAGACAATTATGAATAAGATGGATTTTCTTGTGAACAAGATGGGTTTGTAGCTTGCATATGTTGCCAAATGCCCAATTGTTTTTTCTTAAAGTTTGGAGAAGAGGATTGTCCCAAGGTGTTCAGTGGTAAGAGTATTGCTTTTAAAAGGCTTGATCAAGGGATAAATTAGTTTAAATTTAGTTATGAAACCCTCAGAAATTTGCTTCTTGGACAAGTTTGTAGTCAGATATCAAGAACAAGTACCTGAATTGTTGGATATCCTTCGAGGGAAAATTGATCTCAAACAACTAGGTTTTGGATTTGATGAAAAGTTGGGCCTCCAGTGCTAAATCATACAATGGTGTAGCTTTTTGTTCTCCTCCTCCCTGATCTCCCTCTGCAAAAATGTAATAATACTAAATTCTCTTCAGCTGGAGAGAAATGGAAGAAGTATAGTTTCCTTTAAATTTCTTCCATTGCCATAAATTTACTCAATTGTGCCTTCATATGACTTTTCTCTATTTCCTATGATGTGGGTTATATTTCTTGTTTCTTCATTGCCTTTCTCCTTCCTGTAATGGAGATAAAAGAAATCTGAAACTCAGGAGCCCTAAAGAAAACTTTTGGTTCTTGTTTGTTAAAGACTCCTTTATTTCTTTTTGAATTATATTAGATTGGATTTGTTGGGGATTTTATCTTTAACTTTTGTATTTCTATTAACTATAATCTTTAATATTTTGATCCCCCACCACCACAAATCCAATAAAATTTAATATTGTATTATTATATCATGTTGTTGACTAGTTACCCAGGTGTTGTGTGACAAGTTTAATGCATATTTGATCCTGTGAAATTTCCATTTGCTAATGCACTCTGAGTGAAATTTCAAATGACCCTGAGAATATGGACATACAAAATAGATGTTTTTTTGGAAATGGGGTTTGTCCAAATAACATAGATTGTCAACTTTCAAAAAGACGCCATTGTGTTTTATACTTTCAGAGTAGATGATTAGGTAGAAAAAGGAATTTTTTTTTTTTGTAGCCTGCTATTGTTACAGAAGATCCAATTGTTCTGTGTTACAATTTGGAAAAGAGGATTGCCCCAAGATTTTTAGTTGTAAGAGTTTTTCTTCTGAAGTGTTTGATCAAGGAAAAAATCAATTTAGTTTCAGTTGTTTTACCCTCTGACAAACGCTTTTGGACTTGTTTGTGATCAAGCATAAAAAAAAAGTGCGATGTTTTGCAGGTACAATAGATTTTGGAGAACTAAGTTATGGATTTGATGAAAAAATGTGCAACTTTTTACTAACATAACATGCAACAGGTTAATTGTAGCCACAAGATTTTGCTGATAAAATCAAGACCTTATGTTAAGGGAAAAGATTCTTATATTGTTCTTATTTGAATATTTTATTGAAGTTCTACTTGTATGAGACAACTATTTTAGAGCTCGATTGAAATTAGCTACTATTATTATCATCTCTCTATTTTCTTATTTATCTGTTTGTTTATTTATTTAATTTTTTAGTTGGCGAGGGTGCATGGTTATTGATGCATATCAATCTGAATGAGCCTCCCCAAGCGAGCTATGAGCTCTCCCAACATCAGAATAACTTGGTACACATCATCAACCCATGATCGCCTAGACATATGCCAAGATCGTCTAGATATGCTTTAATCGAGCTACCAATCATCCGTGTGGATTGCCAGATCTACATAGGGATGATCATCGAAATCCGTAGTGGTTTTTCACCATGTTCTCCACTTCCCTAAATAATAGGAAGCCATTATCCCATTACTTGGATACTTGGTGGTCCTACTTTTCAGGAACTTACTCCCTAAGGCAGTATCCTATAAAAGCTTTCAGATGCTTCATATTTCAGGTTACGCATTCTAAACACTAAGAAAGTTTTCTATTTTCTTTGAGAAAGATCAATTACTGACTTGAGCATCGGAGAGTTCACTCAGGCAGTTCGCCTGACCTCTCTAATATTGTTTTGCAGGTTTGGATAGTTCGGAATATACTCAGTGTGGGTTCGGATTTCATTCTACTCACATCAGTTATTGCTCGACCTGCGAAACTTAGCTAATTTTTATGTCATTTCTAGTTCCAGTTTCGTTGTGATTTTTAGAGATTCTGAATGATGTGCTGATTTTTGGGTTTTATTCAGAAAATAGGTGTAGATAGATCAAGAATTCTCCTTGCTAATAAGCAGTGAAACATTTATATTTGTGAAATCTTCATTCTATAAAATTACTCCTCTGACACAAATTTATTAATTTACATAACAATCAGCAGAAGAAAGAAAGTTGTGCTTCTGATTTATCTATTTTTATTTTTATTTGGTCTCCTCTCGCTAATAGAGTAGTTTTTCTTGCAACTGCATATGCTTGTAAATACTTGCATTGTATTGTATCATGTACTTGTTGCCTCAATAGCTATCATTGAGTATAGTGGGATGCTTCTTGACATCAACCCATCAAAATTGTAGCAAACCCTTGTGCAACTCCTGTTCAATTGATCATAGTGATTTTATATTTTTCGCCAGGAATTTAAATTATTATTTTAAATTCGAACTTTGGCTTTATTAATTTTAGAGTCATTCTATAGTGCACCAGGTTTATAGATGAAACTTACACTTTATAACCATTAGATCATTGTTTTTTTAATTATGACCATTAGATCAAATGACTGGCAACTTACTGAAGTGGTAAACTTTATACACAATCTTATGAATACAACATCATTATTGCAAAATCATTAATGAAAAAATTATCACTCTTTAAATTAATTATTAAATATTCTTAGTGTATTATTATTTTTCTTGGACTAAAAATATTTATTAAAATATAAATATAATTAAAAGAAATTAAAAATAAAAAGTTTAAGTAGTTTGTTCTTAAAAGAACAGATGACCAAGCAAATGGAACATTATAGGAGGCATCCATTTCTTATAAGAAAGACGTCTCCCTAACCTCAAATATATATATATTTTTATTTTTATTTAATTATATCTATTTATTATTATTATTTGAAATGATGATGGTTCACTTATTAAATATTTATTTTACTTATTTAACTTATAATACTAAATTAAAATATTACTAAAAACTATATAATAAAATAAACACGTTAAATATTTTTTAAAAAATATTAAAATAATTGTGTATTATAATTATTATTTAAAAAAAATATTATCTTAACATATATCGACTATTTGCATATATATTATTAACCTAAATTTATATATAAAAAAATTAAATAATATGATGGACACGATGTATAATTTAAATATTATAAAATTTTATATTATATAATTAATATAATTATATAACATTTATAACAAATATTATTATTATTTTATAATTCTATATCAGTAAAAATTAAAATACAAGGAAGTTAATATTTTTCATAGGTCAATTTAATTTAGAATGCATTAATATATTTCCTAAATTTGAAAAGAAGTTCTATATACAATCTCATGAACAAAACATCATTATTGCAAAATCATGAAAAAATTACCACTCTTTAAATCAATTGTTAAATATTTTTAATATATTATTATTTTTCTTAGACTAAAATATTTATTAAAATATAAATATAATTAAAAAAAAAAGCTTAAGTTGCATGTTCTTAAAAGAACATATGACCAAACAAATGGGAGGCGTCCATTTTTTACAAGAAAAGCGTCTCCTAGCCTTATATTAATATATATATTTTTTATTTTAATTATAATTAGTTATATCTATTTATTATTTTTGGTCATTATTGACTTATTAAATATACCTTTTACTGATTTCAAAAAAAATATATACCTTTTACTTATTTAACTTATAATACTAAATAAAAATATTTCTAAAAATTATTATTGTCTCCTCTATATTTTGATGATTCCAAGATTTTGTTTAATTAAGCTTATATTTATTAAATATAAGAGATCTAATACAAAGTTATATATATTGCCTAATTTCCTGTCCTTGTTAGTTGCTTAAATATATTGACAGGATATTAAATATTCATCACCTTGAAATCCAAGTTCACCACGGTGAAAAAGTTAGTGAGCAAAGAAGAAATTCAAATGAAGACAGTTCACCACCTTGAAAATATTTTTTACCGCCCTAAAATTCAGTTCACTGCCGTGAATCAAAAATTCACCACTGTGAATTTTACACATAAGCAATTTGGATTTTTATCTACAGAGGTTCACCGTCCTGAAAATTGCTTTCACCGCTTTGAAATTAAAGTTCACCACGGTGAAGCAAAAATTCACCGCCGTGAATTTTATACAGAAGTGAATTGAAGATTCATCAAACAGGACTTCACCACCGTGAACACGTCAAATCAAACAAAATCTGAGAGATTTTATAGCCGTTGGAGAAGTGGAGGGAGCAGATTTTTACTAGGTTTTAGAGCCCAACAGTCACATTAATTGCTCCTATAAATATAAGAAAGTTCAAATGAAGTAGAACACACTTGCTAAGCAAAAATCAATTGCTATTTACATCAAAGAGCTTTCTTGATCTTATCATACTCTGTTTTTAAACACCAAAACAATCATATTCTTATCTTTGTGTGTTCATTAATCAAAGCTAGTACATTCCATTGTAAATCATTTTTTTAGTTTGTATCCTAGTCTTGTGAGACTCTAAACACAAGAATTATTGTATCTTGAGTGAGTTAGGTGAAATCTCGTGAAATCTATTGTAAAGGGCGAAATCTCGAAGAACTAAGCTTGTAAAGTTTTGGGTGTAATCCCGATTGATTAGTTGAACTTCAAATCGGTTTGATTTGGGAGAAGTGGACGTAGGAGAGGCAATTGTACTTCGAACCATTATAAATCTTGGCTAAACTTTCTCTAACTCTATTTCTTATTGATATTTAATTAAAATTGTAACTTATTGCATATAGGTTGTTATTTGCATTAGAATTTTTAATAATCCTATTCAACCCCCCCCCCCCTCCCCCCCTTCTAGGATTGCCATACTTGGGTCAACATTTGGTATCAGAGTTTGTGCTCTTGCATTTTATAAAAATCCTATGATTTTAAGAGCTAACGATTACTATAGCAGGAACTTCAAAGTCTAGTTTTCAAGAAGGCCAATGTAGCACAAGGCTACCCTTGTTTTGTGGCACAAACTACAATCAATGGAAAGTGAGGATGAGATTCCATATGAGATCACAAGGATATGATTTATGGGAAGTCGTAGAAAAAGGTCCATTCATTTCAATGGATGCAAATTTTGACAAGCTAAAGGATCCATCCCACTACACCAATGACGACAAGAAAAAGTTAGCCTTAAATGACAAGGCTATTGATATTCTATTTTGTGCTTTGGATGAAACCGAGTTTAATAGGGTGTCTGCTTACGAAACGGCTAAGGAAATTTGAGAAGTTCTAAAGATGACACATGAAGGGACTAATTAAGTCAAAGACTCAAAGCTAAATATGCTAATTTCCAGCTTTGAAAACTTTTCTATGAAGAAGGAAGAGACTATAGCTGACATGTACAAGAGATTCACTACTATTGTGAATGATCTCAAGGGGTTAGAAAAGATCTTCTCTCAAAAAGAGCTTACCACTAAGCTTTTGAGGTCTTTACTAGAAAAATATAACTCAAAGGTTGATGCAATTGAGGAATCTAAGAACCTTTCCTCAATTACTCTTGAAGAACTCGTTGGAAATCTCATCAACTATGAGATGAAACAAAACAAAAGGATAGAATCAAGAGAAAATGAGAAGGAATGTACTTCCAAGAAAGAGAAATCTATTGCTTTGAAAGCACATCATGAAGAAAAGTAGGATTCATCTAGTGATGATGAAAATAAAGATGAAGATGAGATGATGCTTCTTGTTAGAAAATTTAGCAAGTTTAATAAATATCTTTCAAGAGAGAAATTCAAGAAGAGAAACTTCAACAAAGAAAAAGGGAAACAAGTAGAAGACAAGAAGAATAAAATCATTTGCTATGAGTGCAAGAAACCGGGGCACATTAGACAAGATTGTTATCTACTTAAACATAAGAAGAAGAAGGACAAGAAAGAAAGAAGATTCCATAAGAAAGCAAAAGCATATGCAGCTTGGAGTGGGAGTGATACTTCAAGTGATGAAAACTCATCTAGTGAGGAAGAAGAAGAGAGAACAAACCTTTACTTGATGGCTCAAGATAGTGATCTTGAAGATGATGAGGTAACTTCTAATTCTTATACTTTTGATGAATTACAAAATGCTTTTGACGAATTGATGGAAAATTTTTTAATTGTTACAAAGGAGAACAAAGTATTGAAAAGAAATTTATGTAAATTGAAAAATGAGCATGAGGATCATTTGAAAAATATGATATAATTTTTGAAAATGAAAAACTCATGACTTAAGTTAAAGATTTGAAAATCTCCTTTAAAACTCTAACTTGTGAAAATGATAAGATCAAGATAAAGCTTAATGATTCCAAGGAACTTTTGAGAAAATTTTCCATTGGAAGTAAGACTCTTGATGATATCATTTCATCACAAAGAGGAGTATTTGAAAAAGCCGTATTAGGTTATAAAGTTGAATGCAATGAAAAGAAATATGATAGTTTCTTTAAGAAAAGAGAATATCATTCAAAGAATTTAGTCAAATGTGTTTATTGTAAATATTATGGACATGTTTCTAGTAAATGACCAAAGAGACTTGGGAGACCATTTACTATTAGGAAAGTTTGGATTCCAAAG
>CATKHJ010640078.1:0-13082 GCA_949750685.1 Vernicia montana
AGATTAATGAAACATTTGGTTCAACAACAATTCTTATATACTCATACTCATGGTAGCTTGTAAAAGAAATAAGGCATTATGCCTTAGGAATTTAAATATAAGAATAGTAGTATATTTTCTACTCACCTTAAACCAAAAAGAATGCTCTATACTCAATGGAAGTCCTCAATCACATCAAATCCTCATGATCTCCAATATGACTTCTAAGAGGAACTATACACATAACACATACAAATTATCAATACACATAACTCATGCTCTTAAAATCACCATACTCATGCTAAACTCATGATTTCTAACTCTATTCCCTTCCTAAGCATGAAATATAATAATGGAGAAGAAGAAACTCAAAACAAATCAAAACCCTAACTCACCTCTTCAAGGAATGCTTCAACTATGAATGACAGGTTGAGTCTTTGCAACCCTAGATCCTTTGGTTAATGCAATTAATGAAGCCTCTAAGCATTTAATATGAGTGGGTGAGTGATTCTTGAGAGAAAAAGGGTTTGGAACTCTGAAAACTCGAATGAAAATGAAATGGAGCTCTAACTTTCTATTTAAAGCCGATTTCCAGATTCTGCCCTCGATGCAAGTCGCAGTCGCAATATACAAGTCGCAGTCGCAACTTGAGCATTGCGGTCACTATCAACTACTGTTCATGTGACTGTTCATTCTGGTATCCAAATCAGGCAGAGGGATTTGCGGTCGGTATTGCGGTAGCTACATTGGACGCGAAACCTAAGTCGCGATTGCGACACACATATAGCGGGCGCGACTTATGTCCTGCAGCTCCACTTAACCATTCAACCTTCAATTCTCCAAATTTCAACTTGTAATTCACTCATACATCACTTAGCACACACATTCAACTCATAATACTCATGAACACAACTTCATAACTCATAAAAATACTAGATACACATCAAATAGCTCATTCACATAATAAAACAAAAGTACACATGAACTTGGGGTATTACATTCTTCCCTCCTTATTAAAATTCGTCCCCGAATTTTACAAATATACATAAAATTCACTAGAATCATACATGAAACAAATATGGGTACTTGTGCAACATCTCTTGTTCACTTTTCCATTGCACTCTTCTACATCATGATTCTTCCATTGCACTTTTACTATTGTTATCTCTTTGTTCCTCGATTTCTTCACTTGGCGATCAATGATTTTAATAGGCACCTCCTCATAAGCCAAGTTCTCATCGATCTTTATAGCTTGTGGTTGCAACACATGTGATGGATCCGGTACATACTTCCTCAATATAGATACATGAAATGTGGGATATACGTGACCCAAACTTGGTGGAAGAGCTAGTCTATAGGAGACATTTTCAACTCTTTCCAACACCTCAAATGGTCCCACATACCTTGGTGAGAGCTTGCCTTTCTTGCCAAATCTCATCACACCTTTCATAGGAGAGACTTTAAGAAACATATGGTCTCTTATGGAAAAGTGGATATCTTTCCTCTTCGGATCCGCATAGCTCTTCTGCCTACTGAAAGCAGTCTTTAATCTCTCTCGTATCATGGGCACTTTCTCAGAAGTTTCTTTAATCAATTCTGGCCCTATATGCTTGTCTCCAACTTTCATCCAATAAACTGGCGATCTACACTTTCTACCATACAATGCCTCATACGGTTCCATACCTATAGTGGAGTGGTAACTATTATTGTACGCGAACTCTATTAATGGCAAGTACTTATCCCAACTCCCACAAAAGTTTAGCACACACATCTTGAGCATATCCTCAAGAGTCTGTATGGTCCTCTCTGATTGTCCATTGGTCTGTAGATGAAAAGTCGTACTGAAGTCCAGTTGAGTACCCAAAGCTTCTTGTAACTTGTGCCAAAATCTAGAGGTGATCTGAGTACCTCTATCAAAAATGATGGACATTGGTACACCATGAAGGCTCACTATCTTGTTAAGATACAACTGTGCATACTGGGCTACTGTGTAGGTTGTCTTGACTTCTATGAAATGAGCTGACTTGGTCAATCTATCAACTATCACCCATATAGAGTCATATCCCCTCAAAGTCCTTGGCAACCTAACCACAAAGTCCATCGTAATGCGCTCCCATTTCCACTCGGGTAACTTGATCTCTTGTAATAAACCAGATGGCTTTTGGTGCTCAAACTTGACTTGCTGGCACGTCAAGCAAGAAGACAAAAACTTAGCCACATTCTTTTCATACCAGTCCACCAATAGCAATCTTTTAAGTCATGATACATTTTAGTGGCGCCTGGATGAACACTGTAAAGTGCTTGGTGAATCTCTTTCATGAACTTCTCTCTAAGATCATTCACATCTGGTACACATATTCTCTTCCCATGCATCAACACCTCATCTCTCAACTCAAACTTTGTTGTTTGTCCTGCTTGTACGTCTTTGTTCAATTTCACAAGTGAAGGATCTTCATCTTGCAACGCTTTAATCTCATCAATCAACTTAGGTTTCACTTGAAAGTGAGCAATCAAAACTTGAGATTCAGAAATCTCAAACTGTAACCCCTTGTTGAATAACTCTTTCAACTCCTTGATCAAAGGTCTCTTTCCCATTGCAATATGGGCTAAACTCCCCATAGATTTCCTACTTAAGGCACCCGCTATCACATTAGTTTTACCCGGATGATAAAGAATCTAACAATCATAATCCTTGAGTAGTTCTACCTATCTCCTCTGTCTTAGATTCAAGTCCCTCTGTTGCAAGATATACTGAAGACTCTTATGATCAGTGTATATCTCACACTCTCACCATATAGATAATGTCTCCATATCTTGAGAGCAAAGATAACTGCTGCCATCTCTAGATCATGCGTGGGGTAGTTCATCTCATGTGCTTCTTTAACTGTCTTGAAGCATATGCAATCACCTTTCCGTGTTGCATAAGAACACATCTAAGTCCCACTCTTGAAGCATCACAGTATATTGCAAATCCATCTGATCCTTCTGGCAATGCAAGTACTAGAGCTGTAGTGAGGCAAGTCTTGAGTTTTTGAAAACTCTCTACACAATCATCATCCCACTGGAGCTTCACTTTCTTCCTAGTTAGCTTGGTTAATGGTGAAGCTATCTTAGAGAAATCCTTGACAAATCTCTTATAATAACCTGCCAAACCTATGAAACTATGAACTTCTGTCACATTTGTGGGTCTAGGCTAATTCAACACTGCCTCAATCTTTTTTGAATCCACTTGAATGCCATCTTTACTAACCACATGACCTAAGAAGCACATATGGTCAAGCCAAAACCCACACTTCGATAATTTGGCATATAGCTAATACTCCCTCAAAGTCTGCAATACTATTCTCATATGCTCCTCATGCTCTTCGTTACTCTTAGAGTAGATAAGGATGTCATCAATGAATACAATGACAAAATTATCTAAATATGGCTTGAACACTCGATTCATCAAGTCCATAAATGCTGCTGGAGCATTGGTCAATCCAAATGGTAACACTGTGAACTCATAATAGCCATATCTCATCCTAAATGCAGTTTTACATATATCCTCATTCTTGATTCTGAGCTAATGATAGCCCAATCGAAGATCAATCTTGGAGAATTGACTTGCTCCTTGCAATTGATCAAGCAAATCGTCTATCCTTGGCAAATGATACTTGTTCTTGACAGTCATCTTGTTCAACTGCCTATAGTTGATACATAGCCTCATAAAACCATCCTTCTTCTTCACAAAAAGGACTGGTACACCCCATGGCGAACTGCTTGGTCTAATAAACCCCTTGTCTAACAGGTCTTACAACTGAACCTTCAATTCCCTCAACTCTACAGGTGGCATTATATAAGGAGGAATAGATATTGGCTGAGTACCAGGAAGAAGTTCGATATTGAACTCAATCTCCCTTTCAGGTGGCAAGCTTGGCAACTCTTCTGGAAACACATCTGGAAACTCACTAACTATCGGTATTCGCTGTACCTTATTAGGAGTCTCCATTGTATCAATCACATGTGTCAAATATCCTTGACATCCCTTCCTTAAAAGTCTTCTCACCCCAATGGCCGAAATCAAGTTGGAAGGTACCTCACTTCTATCTCCTTGAAATACAAACTCATGCTCGTCTCGTGGCTTAAACTCTATCTTTTTCTCATGACAGTCTATGTGAGCATGTTGCTTGGACAACCAATCCATACTAAGAATCACATCAAACTCTAGTAACTCCAACTCAATCAACTCACATGGAAGCTTCCTCTCATCAATCTTTACCATGCATGAAGGGTACACATGTTTCACCTCTATTGTTTCCCCTAAAGTAGTGGACACTTCTAAGGGATTACTTATGATTTCTCTACCCTTCCCCACTCTCTTAGCAAAGCATAGTGAAATAAACGAATGGGTAGCACCCGAATCAAATAAAACTCTAGCTTGCACATGTTGTATAGAAAGGATACCTGTCACTGTAGTGTTAGAAGCATGAGCCTCCTGCTGATTCAAGGCAAATACTCTGCCTCTGCCTCTGCCTCTACCTCTTCCCTCTGGAGCTTGACTGGTACTGGGTACTTGACCTTGCCCTCTACCTCTACCTTCTGAACTCCTGGTGTCTGGCCTAGCCATCTGCACTGTGGGCTGAGAAGTAGCAGGTGTACTATGATTGTCTCCCCACAAAGGACAACCCTTGATAAAATGCCCTGCTTGACCACATTTGTAACATGTCCCCACCACTGTCCGGCATACTCCTTCATGCTTTCGCCCACAAGTAGCACAAGTAGGTCGACTGTAACCTTGCTGCTCATGCCTGGATACAGAACTGGTGGATGGAGCAGAAGCCATTGATATCCCTCTAGATTGTCCTCTACTCTGACTACCTCCTCTGTGGCTCTGAATCATGGTAGAAGTAGCAGGCTCAACTGCCTTTACTTGAGAACTACTCCCTCCTCCTCTACTCGGATTACCATAACTCTTGGGCTTGTTCTTGCTTCTCTGATCCCTCTCTGCTCTGTCCTCCCTGCTCTTTGACTCCATTTGCTTTGCCTTGTCAATCAACTTGGACAAGAAAGCAAACTCAATAGCACATAAGGCATTGTGCAGAGGTGCTATCAAACCCCTTCTGAACCTTCTAATTTTAGCAGCTTCTATAGGCACTATCTCTTGGGCAAACTTTCTTAACCGAGTGAACTCTTTGGCATAGTCAGTCACTGACATGCCTTGTTGCTTCAACCTCTCAAACTGGGCTATTTTGTTCTCCCTTTCTCCTTCGCCCAATAATTCATCCATCATATCTTTCTTGAACTGCTCCCACACTGGTGGCACTTCTTCATATAACTGGTTCTCCACATGACATTGGAATCAATCCCAAGCATTATCCTTTAGCAAAAGTCCCACCAACTCGATCGCCCTAGCATCAGAACACGGCAATCATCTTACCACCTTCTCAACTGACTCAAGAAATCCGTGTGGTTCTTCTCCATACTCATTATGAAATTTTGGGAGTCCCATCTTCATAAAGGTATACATGCTCACTCCACCATCATCAATCACCCTCCTAGCCACATGCCTAAGAACAGGGGCATTTACAGGAACCGGTAGAGGTGGCATTCTCTCTTGTGCCGGTGGAGGATGCGGTGGTGCTACATGAGCATCTTGTTGCCTAAGTTGCCTCAATTCCAACAATTCTCGGCAGAGCTCTTCATTCTCACGCCTTAGATCAACATCAGCTCTTAGAGGAACATGAACTTCCTCCGCTTGAACCCGGCATCTAGCCCTTGGTGGTTCAAGTGGTTCCTCATGAATGGAGGCGGCATCCGAAGCCACATCTGGAGCTCTTACATTCTCAAGAGGAACTCGCCTCGGTCTACCCCTTCTCCTTCACATAGCAAAAGATTTAACTCAAAGCGATGATGCAGATTTACACATGAATGATGACTTTAAATAGACATGAAGGAATTCTCCTATGCTCCATGGTGTTCACATATTTTATGACTCATATAGTCGATGATAGACTTAACCTTATGCTCTAATACCAACTTTGTCACAGCCCAACTTCGAAACTGCGACGATCCTAGGGTATGGGTAGGCATAAGGCCACCAAAAACCCGTAGAACCCATCTATACATATAATCCATATGGCATCATAACAACAAAAACAACTCATCCCAAGATCAGAACCTGAACTCATACTTATATACACATCCATCTCATCATATCACATACTCATATATATATTTACTCATAATCTCATAAAATTCATAATTCTCATATACTAATATATAAATCATCTATAATTGCCATGAAGGCCAAAAAAATAGCTCTCTCTCTTACACACATGGAGCAACTACAATATCCCAAATACATATAATAAATGGAGAAATTACATTGATCAAATAGGTTCTTTAGGGAGGAAAATGCCTGAAGAACTGAGCTGATAAACTTCTTAATATCCTGAAAAATGAAATCACTAATGAGATAAAGCAGTGAGTAAATAATATACTACCATACTTGTGAGGCTAGGTAATTCAAGGCTAGCTCACAAGGATGGTAGGGTTCATACTTCTCAAATGGCTTACAATATAACAAATGAAACTCATATATCTCGTAATAGTCTATTACTCGTAATATACAAGAATAAACGTGTATATAGCTCATGAAGGAAGTCATAACTCATATATAGATGGATATAGAAATTAAGCTCGTAATATATTAGGAAAAAAAAACACTTTATTAGCATATTCCCCTCATAATAAAGAGCAAAGGCCAGTGGGCATACTCTTCCTCATAATAAGAGTAGAGGTATAATTAACATACTCTTGTTCGTAATACATGAAATGGATTAGATTTCACGTCTAGGACAATTTACCCTTTTTAGATAGGGGTAGGATATTATACCTTATCCATCAGGTTACAATGTGCACAAAGTCTAATGGTTAACCCACATTAGTAGGGGATTTCTATACTTTTAAGATTATCTCGTATAGATAAAATAATTTAGGTTCTCATAGACAAATAGCTCATGTGATTCAATTGATTCTCATACTCATAGGCATATATCAATATATATATTTATGGCTCTCATAAAAATAATAATTAGCAAATAGCTAATTAAGAACTTGTAAAGATTAATGAAACATTTGGTTCAACAACAATTCTCATATACTCATACTAATGGTAGCTTGTAAAAACAAATAAGGCATTATGCCTTAGGAATTCAAATACAAGAATAGTAGTATATTTTCTACTCACCTTAAACCAAAAAGAATGTTCTGTACTCAATGGAATTCCTCAATCACATCAAATCCTCATGATCTCCAATATGACGTCTAAGAGGAACTATACACATAACACATACAAATTATCAATACACATAACCCATGCTCTTAAAATCACCATACTCATGCTAAACTCATGATTTCTAACTTTATTCCCTTCCCAAGCATGAAATATAATAATGGAGAAGAAGAAACTCAAAAGAAATCAAAACCCTAACTCACCTCTTCAAGGAATGCTTCAACTATGAATGAAAGGTTGAGTCTTTACAACCCTAGATCCTTTGGTTGATGCAATTAATGAAGCCTCTAAGCATTTAATGTGAGTGGGTGAGTGATTCTTAAGAGAAAAAGGGTTTGGAACTTTGAAAACTCGAATGAAAATGAAATGGAGCTCTAACTTTCTATTTAAAGCCGATTTCCAGATTTTGCCCTCGATGCAAGTTGCGGTTGCAATATACAAGTCGCGGTCACGATTCCTTTATCGCGGTCGTAACTTGAGCATTACGATCACTATCAACTACTGTTCACGTGACTGTTCATTCTGGTATCCAAATCAGGCAGAGGGGTTCGCGGTCGGCGTTGCGGTCGCTACATTGGACACGAAACCTAAGTCGAGGTCGCGATACATATATAGCGGGCGCGACTTATGTCCTGCAGCTCCACTTAACCATTCAACCTTCAATTCTCCAAATTTCAACTTGTAATTCACTCATACATCACTTAGCACAACCATTCAACTTCATAACTCATAAAAATACTAGATACACATCTAGTAGTTCATTCACATAATAAAACAAAAGTACACATGAACTTGAGGTATTACAAAAACCCTTTTTCGCTTCCATAAAACAGAAGCAAACCCAAAAAAAAATTAGAAATTCAGAATCAATGCAGATAATATTAAGAAGTATAAACCTGAAATCATTAAGAAAAAAAAACCCTAAATTACCTGTATGTTTCAAATAAAAACATACTAAAACATACCCATTTCCAAATTCCATTTTCCCGAGTACCAAGCAGTCCAAAAAGCTAAAAAGAAAGTACCTTTAGGAGAGGTTTTCTTCTTGAAAATGTTCACGGTGATCAATGAAGCAAAAAAAACCCACTTCGGCTTTGCACTTCCCTTAATGGCTCTTCTTATAATAAGAAAGGAAAAACCCTAGTTCTATATATGGCAACTGAATTAAAGGCGAAATCTTTTTTTATTACATTCTCTTCTTTCTTTTGATTTTTCAATGGAAATCAAAAGAAGAAAGTGTTTGTAGGTGAAGTGTGGACGGGGAGTGTGCTCAGTGTTTCCCACATATCCAATGGTACTAGTCCAACTAGCCATTATAATTCTTTGAATTTACTAGAATGTCCTTAGCTCCATATGCCTATACTTAATTTTTTGATTTTTCACATTTTAGTCCCTCTATTTAAAATTACTAGCAATTAAACCCTTAGAAAAATTTAGCGACTTTGTGTTTTGTGGTCGAATGACATTATGTATCAATTTTCATGATAGCAAAGAGGTAAATAAATATCACCAATTCACCAGTAATTGTCTGAGGGTTTTGTTCTCTTTCTCCTTCCCTGCGCGCCGCTAAGACTCTTTCCTTGGGATTCCCTCGATGGCCTTGGTCGTCAGTGGGTTTACCCTCTTTCTTTTCCTTTCTTTATTTTTCTAGTTTATCTCCTCTAATAATCCAAAGATAGATTTTTGTAAGCTTTATTGGGATCCTGTTTTCATCGGGCTTTTGGACTTTGATATGGGTTTCTCTAATGGTGGCGATGCCATTGTGATCTACGGCAAAGTCCGTCCCTCTCTTTTATTTCTTTTCTTTGGGTGTTTGAGGAAGGAAGGAAATAGGTGGGAGGGGAAAGAGATGGTTGGCGAAGGCTTTGAAGCTTCATGTTTTGGGTTGGATTTTTGTTGGTTTAGCTTGTTGGCCTTCGTTCTTGGAGCTCATCTCTTATGGCCATGGTTTGTTTGGCAGAAAGAGAAAGGGTTGTGCATGTATTTATCTAGGCCCTTTGGGGTGGATTTGCATGAAGCTCTGATGGTACAAGTCTATGCGAGGAGATCCTTTTTCACTCCTCCAGTGCTTAACGGTGGTTTTCTACCCTTCAAAGCCAAAGATAGTGACTTGTTCGTTTAGACAGGGGGTGCTAGGGTGGCAGATTGAGTAGAAGGATCTAGTAGGGAGGGTGACTCTCAAAGGTATATTTGTAATTTTTTATTTGATGTAGCCCATTGGGTCATGTTTTTCTTAGGCTCTAAGCCTTGTGTTATAAACCTATTATTAGGGTTATTTTCTTTGAACTCTAGGTCCAAATCTATATCCTTGAATTGCTTAACGATGGTTTTCTACCCTTCAAGGCCAAAGGCAACGGCTTGTTCATTTAGACAGGGAGTGCTAGGGTGGCAGATTGGGTAGAAGGATATGGTAGGGAGGGTGATTCTCAAGGGTATATTTATAATTTTTTATCTGATGTAGGCCATTGGACCGTGTTTTTCTTGGGCTCTAAGCCTTGTGTTATAAACCTATTGTTAGGGTTATTTTCTTTAAACTCTAGGTCCAAATCTATATCCTTAAACTGGGTTTCCCCTTCAGCTGTATACTTTGTTTGTACCTTTCTGGGTTTTAAGCCCTATTATTAATATCAACTATTCTCTTTTTTGGGCAAAAAAAAAAGAGAGGTAAATAAATATTTTAAGGTTTAATGACAAAATAAAAAAACATAAACTTTAACCCTCATTTCAAATTTATCATGAACTTTAAAACATATAAATTAAATACAAAAACTTAAAAAAATTATAACAATTCTAACTTACAATCAGAAAATGCTAAAATTCAAGTAGGTTCACCTGTTATTACCAGTAACCTATAACAAAAATAAGGTTACGTGATTGAAAAAAATGACAAACTAAAACTCATCTCTTTCTGGTATTTTATCGAACAAATAATGTGTTTTATTTTGTTATTTTCTCTTTGTTATTATAAGATTTCCATGTTCATTTTATGCAATCCCACTCTCTCCTTCAACACCAACGAGTGGCGGACCTAGGAGTTTGACCTAGGGGGCGGCACAACAAATTATATGTTTTCATTATTTTGTTCTAAATAAATATTTTATTCTATCAATTTTGCGACTATAACTATATAATAAATTATGCTAAGTAATTATTATGTCTAAACATAAATAAAAATAAAGTTTAAAATATCTAACATTTAAATTTACATTAGTTCTCTACAACCAAAACATCAAATCTGACAAAAAGTAGCTTTAGCATAATTAACTTCAAGCGGTCACATTGTAAAAAAGAAAAAATAAAAAAAAATAAAGAAAAAAAGATGTTGGATCATGTGGAATTTAGAAACAATAAAATAGAAAGTGGAAACCTAAAATAAAAATTAAAAAAAAATAAGAAGAAAGTTAAAAGAAAAATAATTAAAGAATACTTTTTTTTTCTTCTCTTTAAAGCTCTATTAATTACAATTCAAATAATCTCCATTCCTTTATTTCTTTGATAAGTTGAATCAATTAATTTTCCTCTTGTTTGAGTTATTTCTTTTATTTTGGCTATCTTTGTCCAGTACATCGTACTCTCTACTAGAAAATAAGCTTTTTTTTTTTTTTTTAGTATATTTTAATTTTACCCCCTGTTTGGATTGGTGAAAATTGGGTGAAAAATAACAAGAGAAAAGGAAATAAAGTGTTATTTTCCTCTTTTATTTGTTTGGGAAAGAAAGAAAAGTGGAAAGGAAAGAAAATAAGAATGGAAAAATGTATGTGGGTCTCACAAGACATTTTCTATCCAAATTGAAAGGAAAGTGGATGGAAAATTATTAATATTACCTATTTACCCTTTGAAATACATTTTTCAAGAAAAAAATTAAGGTCAAAAATGAAATTTAATTTATTATAACATAACTTTATTTCCCTTCCTTTAAGAATTCTATTCAAACAAATGGAGGGAAAATAAACTTTCAACCCTATTTATTTTCTCTTCTTATTTTCTTGAATTTATTTTATTTCTTCCCTAAAAACTTATCCAAACATAGGGTTAGTGTAGAGTTTTGTTAGCTTCCTAAGGAAGGTAAAAGATTTTGGTCTCCACCAAAATATAACACATGTCCACATCCAAACATTTTCTCTTTTAATTTATTATTTTATAATTGTTTATTTACAAACTCATTTAGTGTAGAGAATTATGGCTCACAATCAAAAATTACATTCATGTATGCCCATAACTATATATCTTTTAGGGGAGTTTAACATTATAAAATAAGATTTGGGGGTTGAATTAAGATTTTTTTTTTTAAGAAAAAAATTAAGGTCAAAAATGAAATTTAACTTATTATAACGTTACTTTCTTTCCCTCCCCCTAAGAATTCTATCCAAACAAATGGAGGGAAAATAAACTTTTAACCCTATTTATTTTATCTCTTTATTTTCCTCAATTTGTTTTCTTTCCTCCCTAAAAACTTATCCAAACATAGGGTTAGTGTAGAGTTTTGTTAGCTTCTTAAGAAAGGTAAAATGTTTTGGTTTTTACCCAACATATAACACATGTCCACATCCAAATATTTTCTCTTTTAATTTATTATTTTATAATTGTTTATTTACAAGCACATTTAGTGTAGAGAATAATTGCCCATAATCAAAAGTTTCATTCATGTATGCCCATAACTACATATCTTTTAGGGGAGTTTAACATTATAAAATAAGTTTTGGGGGTTGAATTAAGATTTTTTTTTAGAACTAATACTAAATATGTGGTCAAGGCACTGTAATCATAAATATGAGGCATACCCTTATGGACGCCGCCGCTCACCTTGATATCAACGTAATCGCCAATCTTGTATGTCCTTAAATATGTGGTCAAGGCACTATAACCCTTCTTCCTAAAGGGTCTTGAGAACAAATCCCTAGTACAGGGAATGAAGACCATGTCCGACAAGCATTTTCTCACTCCTCTCTCTCTCTCTTTCTCTCTCTACAATGGTGGCTCTGAAAAATGAAGAGAGCACTCTGTGTATAGATTTTGGATATTAGGGATTTTAATTTATGTAAAAATTGAGGATTTGATTTAGTTTTGTCTTGTTTTTGCTTAAAATTTCTATTTGTTTTAATTATTCATTAATCCACTATTTGTGCAATTGGAGTTAAAAAAAAATAGACATTATTTATCTAGGTAAAACTATAAGGAAGAAACATATTCACTATTACTTAAAGTAATGGAAATTTTAATTTATATCTTCCCTTCCCTTATATCGGGATTGTAGTCTCTAGTGCCACACGACGACATCTGAGATAGAGGATTAAGGTCACGTCATACTGTGAATGCACAATGAAAATTGCATGTTGGCAGGTTTAGCTCTTAGTTTTTGAGTCTTGTACTTATTTGACCTATTTCCTTTTTCCCAATTGTGTTAGAGATAGGGTTGAGCACGGTTCGAGAAAATCCGGAGATTTGAAAATCTCTAGAACCGAACCGAACTTTGGAGATTTTCAAAATGGGATCTCCGGAATCGAACCGTAAGGAAAAATCTTTGTACCGAACCGTCTTGATTTTTCGGGATGGAGATTCGGGTCTAATGGGACGATTCGGTACTGAACGGAACAAAACGGAGATTCGGATATTTTCTATTTTTAAATAATTAAAAATTAAATTTTACTTATACATTATTCAATTTTATTAAATGTATTGCTAATTTAATATCAAAGTGTGTGTATATATATATATTGCAATTACTAATTTGAAAATGAAATTTTATAATTAATAAAAATTAAATTTTACTTATACATTATTGAATTTCTTTAAATATGTTGCTAATTCAATATCAAAGTGTGTGTGT
>CATKHJ010640244.1:0-10188 GCA_949750685.1 Vernicia montana
ACTCCGCTCTGGTAAAATTACTCACCCTCCACCAACCAAAAAGAAGGTATAATCTTTTACCCTCAATCAAACCTCAAACCAAATGAAACCAATCAAATCTGACCGATTTTTAAACCTCCTTCCACCTCATAGTGGAACAAACTACGCGGGTTTTGATCCCCATTCAATGGGGTACGTAGGCAAGCTTGGAATCTAAATCCAAGTTTCAAATCTAAATCCCAACTAATCCCCTCCCCCATTTATTTTCCATGTAAATTATAATTAATTTAGTTAATTATTTTTGGAGTAAAGGAGCGATTTTGTGATTTCCCTAATACCCATAAGGGTTAGAAGAAATACTCTCATTTACTTGTGGATGTTTAAATACCCGCACTTTAAATACTTGCTCTTTATTTTTTCTGTCTCATAAATTATGCCATGCTCATGCATTATTGCCATCAATATCCGTCATCCATGAAATCATTTTTCAAAAAGTTAAATCAAATTTAAATGCCAAATCGAGATTATTCAAAATCAAAAACCTAGTCCTCGAGCCTAAACTTGGTTCGAAGATTAGTGATTTTATCCTTGGGTAAATTAATCAAAAGATTAATAAATTGGAGTCAAATTGGGTTTTTCCTTAATTTTCCCGTTTAAAATAAATTAGGGTGGCGACTCCCGAATCCTTTTCAAAATCAAATCAATTTTCTGAGGCGATAGCTGCTTCCAATCGTGAGCACCGAAACTCGTTTCTTAACCTCCCTTAAAAATCGCTCTCACCTTTCCTTAAGGCCTTTTCATTTTCCCACGAGCGAAGGGAGGGGCGTTCGGGCGAGGCCTCACAATGAGCTTCATCATGTTCTATGGGCATACCGAAGTACCCCAAGACAGTCCATAGGAGAGACTCCTTTTAGCCTAACATGTGGCAGCGAAGCTGTTATTCCAGTCGACCTTGGTTTACTCAGTGGAAGGATTCATTTCACAAATTGTGAAGATAAAAATGAAGCAAGAAGACTGGATCTAGATCTCTTAGAAGAACTCCAAGAAAAAGGCGAGTATCATGATGGCTATTTATAAGCAATGTGCTGCAAGCTACTTCAATCAAAAAGTAAAATTTAGAAGATTCAGAGAAAGAGAGCTAGTCATGAGGAATCTAGAAGCTACAGGCAAAAAAGAAGGAATAGCCAAGCTAGCACCTATTTGGGAAGGACCCTTTAAAGTTAAAAGAGTGATAGAACCAGCTACCTACAAGCTTGTAATAATGGAAGATGATGAAGTTCCACATACTTGGAATATTCAGCATCTCAAGAAATTCTATCAATAAAATTATTTCTTTCTTTAAAAAAAAAAAAAAAACCCTCTCTGTTGAGAGAGTGAAGACTTAGGAAAGGCTAGGCGAAAGTCTGCAAGGCAGTAAGACCTAGGAAAGGCTAAGCGAAAGTCCGCGAGGCAAAAAGACCTAGGAAAGGCTAGGCGAAAGTCCGCGATGCAGCTTTCTGTTGAGAGAGCAAAAGACCTAAGAAAGGCTACGCGAATGACCGCAAGGCAGCTCTCTATTGAGAGAGCGAAAGACCTAGGAAAGGTTAGGCGAAAAACCACGAGGCAACTCTCTTTTGAGAGAGTAAAAGACCTAGGAAAGGCTAGGCGAAAGACCACGAGGCAAAAAGATCTAGGAAAGACAAGGCAAAAGACTGCAAGATAAAAAATTGGCTAGACAAAGCAAGGCGAAAATCAGCAAAGTAGCTCTCTGTTGAGAGAACCGAAGTACCTAAGCGCAAGCGAAGTCAAAGAACATGAGGTGGTTCTCTATTGAGAGAACAATAACCTTAGCATGATAGTTTGCTATCAAGGAAACAAACAAGTAAAATATAAAAAGTATGATTGTGCAAGGTCGAAGTCAACTAAAGCAGTAAAAAGAAACTAAATATACTACAAATAAATCAAACTACATTACAGAAGGTGAGAAAGAAAAATAGCAATTTGTATTAATTGTTGAATTAATTACAAAATCAAGATTACAAAAAAAAAAAGAGAAAAAATCATAAGGCATGAGGCAACTGATAGTTCAAAATAATAGCAGAAGAAGGACGAATCGAACTCGAGGAAACAGGAGATGAAGTCGAGCTAGTAGGAACGAACATACACTTCGGTACATGAGCTAGAACCTCAGAGAACTTAGCAACACAAGCGTCGATGGCCATATTATAGCAAGTTATCACCCTCGTAGCAAAGTCCAAGGTCAATTGATGCTTGTACTCTGAAGAAGCTAAGAAGTCTTGGATAACAGAAGCCTTCTGGTCTTCAGCCTTTTTGCAAAGGCACTCAGAGCTATTAAGTTTATCCTTAAGATTAGCAATCTGTTTCTCCACAACTTTGAAATTTCTCATCAATTCAGGATAGTCCTTGGCCTGCTCCTGAATATCAAACATCTCAGCTTTCAGCTTCTCAGCTTCAATTCGGAGCTCCTTTATAACCTTCTGACGATCCAGAAGATCAGAATCCTTGCTCTTCATCTCAGCTTCCAAGTCAGTAAGCTTGGCATTAAAGCTTGCAGATTGTCGCTCCACCTCGTCTGACTTTTGGGTAAAGAGACCTTTAAAGTGGTCTCTCTCCCCTGCCTGTTTGTTTGCTTCAACTCGTAAAATCTCCAGTTCGTCCACTTTCTTCTTCTTCTCCTCCTCCAAAGCAACTCTCGAAGAGGCAAGTTCGGAGTTCATCTTCTCTGCCATCTCCTGATTTAAAGAGCGAAGGGATAAGATAGCAGCATTTTGTTTGTTTATTATATCTTGATTGGAAAAGAAGGATCGCCGCACCACAAATTGGTAACGAGTGAATTCGTTTAGCTTCTCTCCAAATTTCGTATTAAGCCTTGTCAACTGAAAACCAAAACCAAGAGATATAAGAACAGGAAGAGACAAAAATATAAAGAAAAAAGAAGAAAGGATATTGACCTCGTCAAGAGTCGATTCATAATCTATAAGCAGTTGTTCGGGAAAAGTAGGCTCCATCACAGAAGGGATTTTGAGCTCAGCTCGTTTGGTTGCAGATGAAGTATCCTCATTCAAAATAGGGGCCGGAGGTGATGAAGGAACAAGTTCACTTTGAGGCATAAGAACATTTTCAGGTCGCAGGGCAGCCTTAGTGTTAATATTACCAGAGACTTCGTCCACAGCAGGGTCCCCCATAACCTCCGCATTTTCTTCTCCTTCCCTAGCAATTACCGAAGCAGGCAACACATTGTCCACCTCAGCTTAGAAAAGCAGGTATGGGTTGGAGATAAGAATGGCAGAGGAAGGAACGAAGTTGTCAACCTACTCCATGTGATCCATAAAGTCATCTAAGGAGACGCTTTGAGGAGGTAGAACAACATAAGTAGCCTGCTCCGAACTCTGAATCGCTAAAAGAAATAAACAAAAATCAGCACAAAGTAAAAAAGCAGTACGCAAACAGAAAAATAGACAGAAACATGAAAAACCTGCTAAATTGAAGAGATCATCACATCATAATGTTTGAGGAGACTCATCGCAGACAAAGAACATACCTAGATTAGGTTCTGGGTTATCAGGGATAAAAGGCTCGCCAACAAGAGCAGTCCCCAATTGCATAACCTCATTAACAATTTGACGAGGTAGAACTTTTTCTCGAATTTGTTCAACTATAACATAAAAAAATGTCACTATTATAAAGTCGGTCTCTGAGGGGGTCAGAAGTAGTCCGCTCAGAAGAGGAAGAAGAATCACCTGTTGATTTGCAGACGAGCTCGGAGACTGGAAGCACGTCCTTGCCATCGCTGGAAATAGCAATTGAAAGATCTGGAGGTGGTACAGTTGTGAGGGCCAGAGTAGTCATAGTAGAGGGGGCCACCTCGCCAGCTGCCCTCGAAGTGGAAGAAGCCTCAACTACTGACTTTGCAGCAGGAGCAGCTGTGATAATGGCCTTAGTTTGAGAAGAGCTCCTAGTAGTTGCCTTTACCAGCCTTCTCTTCTTTTTGGGAATAGGCTCGATTGGAGAAGAGGAAGCTTTTCATTTCTCCCCAGTAGAGGACTCATCGCCCTAATCAGAAGCATTAGTAGCTCGAAGCTCACCAGTTCGCTCCACCAGAATTGGGAGGAAAGCAACCTCATTATATGGTGAAGGGGTGAGGCCCTTGGCCAGTTTATGGATTTTCTTATACGAGTTGTCTTTATTAGTAAGCCAAAATATAAAAACACAAAAAAAAAATCAATCAATAAAAAGTAAACACAAGAAGAAAAGACGAAGTCAGGGAGAGGTGAAAACTCACCCCTAATGTCCTTAATGACGAGATGCATAGTCTTACCTCGTGTATCCTTTATACGAGAAGCAAAGTCAAGCTTCCCCATATTATTGGAACAATTGTCCTTGATAAGGGTCTCCATCGCCATAATTTCTTCAAGCATAAGATTCATAGGGATATTGAGCAGACCATAAACAACCGGAACTTGGAGAGTGCCTCGAAAACTGAAGCCCTCGCCGCCTCAAAACTGTTCCTTAATTATCACTGTGGTAAATTTTGTATGTCAATTATTCACCTTATTAGGCTTATTCATGAACAGATTCTGCCCAGGCTTCTAGCCAGTGCACCATATCTGCCTGTCGCCAGAGCAAATGAACATGAAGAAGTATTGAAACATCCTCGCAGTAGGACGAAGGCCTAAAGCTTTACATATCACTTCGAACTGATGCAGATGTTGAATCGAGTTTGGTGATAGCATCATGGGGTTGATACATAAATAATTGAAACATTCCACCAAAAAATGAGACGGTGGAAACCTAAAACCAACCTCAATTTGGTGATAGAAGAAGATGATATGGTCATTGCTTTTGAAATTCTCAGTAGTCCCAGGAATGTTGGGATTAACAAAAAGTTTGTCAGAAGATTTAGGAAAATCAATTGCAAATCTCTCTTGATCCTCTAGATTCTCTGCGAACCCACTTAGATATAAAGTCTTCAGAATAGAGACGATGTCTCCCCAAGCATTTTCCAAATTAGTTTTAATACTTTGATAAGAATTTTCATCCTTCTTAGGGGCCATTGCAAGGAAGAAAGAAAATGAGAAGAAATAGAAATAGAAAAAAACTAAGAGAGCAAGGAGAAGAAGATAGAGTTCTGGAGAATGTAAGAATATAAGAAGTTTCAAAAATGAAGAAGAAAGGTTTTTTTTTTTCAAAAAAAAAGGAAGCAAAACCCTAGAAAACTGCGCTAATTAATCATTTCAAAAACAAAATAGGCGGCAGAGATAAAAGCACGACTCTGGGACTTCAAGGCCAGGATCACGCCATGTGTCTAAAAAGTGCTTTAGCATTAAATGAATGAATTTTTGTTAGGCACAAAAAGATATACCGTAGACTCTCAAAATTCTAAGCAAAGGTCAAAGCCTCGAACCGAAGTAAACAATGCACTAAGGTAAAGAGAACCCGATCATTTAGATATGAAATAAAGAACCGAACTGTTTCAACCGAAGTGCACGAAAATCTTGACTTCGCTGAAACAAGGGGGCCACTGATAAGGGACAAAATATACTGATCGAACTGGGTTATGAAGTAAATTGGGCCAATCTAATATATTTAAAAACCCAATAAAGTTAAAAATCATTCCACCATGGAATGGAGTTCGTTTTCATGTAGGAAGCTGAAATCATGCTAAATGTCATTTCAAATCTGAACCGGTCAAGGAAATTCATATTCAATTCATATAAGGACTTATACTCTATAAATACCTCAAGAAATCAAACCTCTCAGGTATATTGACTTATGGACAAACAAGTGCAAACACTTTATCTTCTCAATTGAATCAATCATCAAACTTGATCATCGGAGTGACATTGCTAGGCATCCCGCCTAGTCCACTTGACTCTTATTTCTTCTTACAAGTCGCACCAGCTTATAACCAAATTCAAGTAAGGTGAAACTATTCCACTTCGACTAGAATTAGCTTCACCAACTACCATACTATAATATATGTCGGTTAAGTTATTTGTATTTGTAACTATGGACTAGTTTTATGTCAATAAAGGACATAATTACTGCTATAATTTAATATGAATGACTTAATGTGAACCGTATTATTTTGAAGTGTTGTCTCTTAAATTGTGTTTTTATAAAATTTATGGCCACATTTGAATTTACTATTCAGACTTAGTGTCATTTTAAAATTATTTAAATGTCACAATTAATGTTGCCTTAGTAGGAAAATTGAAATTTATTGTGGGCTACCATTAATTTTGTGCTATTTTAGTTTGTCAAAACAAACTGAATAAAATAATTTAAAAGACGTGTGTGAAGCTAAATTTATGTTTATGTGATCACTTATGTAATGGGCTTATTGCATCTCTATTGGACCAGTATGGTAAGGCCGTTAAAGTGTAGGTCTATTACATTCTCTATATATTGGCTAGGTCTCCTCTCCATCCTTAACCCTAATTTGGCTAATCCCATTATTACATTCTCTATATATTGGCTAGGTCTCCTCTCCATCCTTAATCCTAATTTGAATAATCCCATTGAAAGCCGCCTACGTGAAAAGGAAAGGAGAGTAAGATCTAGTTTAAATTCTTTCCAATACTAATTTGTGTTTGCCTATTTTGCAGTAATATTATGACGAATCAAATTATGAACACTACTTTTAATCTCAAAATAGGTATGCATTTGCTTCCACATAAATTGATTATTTGGTATTCTAAATTCATGTACTAGTCCCTATTAATTTTCTTACATTAATTAACTGTTATAAATAACTCCCTTTTTTTTTTAGATAAAATCAAATATTTATTAATTGGTAAAATAAAACAATACATAATTATAAAACTTTACAGTAACATGTAAATTAAGTTATTAAAAGTCAATAAAATTTGATACTAATAAGAATTAATGATACTATCACTCGATGTATAAAATCTTCGTGATCAACACTATTGACATATTGTTAATATATGGTAACATTTAATAACATCATATTAACTTATTATTATAGGTGTGTACTTGCTGTTTATTGTTAATTTTATTACCATATATCAAATGTGTTGTAGAATTCGAATTTTTTACTTCTATCAATAATAACAAATTCATCTTATGTTATGTAATGGGCTTATTGCATCTCTATTGGACCAGTATGGTAAGGCGGTTAAAGTGTAGGTCTATTACATTCTCTAATATTTGGCTAGGTCTCCTCTCCATCCTTAATCCTAATTTGGCTAATTCCATTGAAAGCTGCCTACGTGAAAAGGAAAGAAGAGGAAGATCTAGTTTAAATTCTTTCCAATACTAATTTGTGTTTGCCTATTTTGCAGTAATATTATGACGAATTAACTTGTGAACACTACTTCTAATATCAAAATAGGTATGCCTTTGCTTCTACATAAATTGATTATTTGGTGTTCTAAATTCATGTACTAGGTCCCTATTAAATTTCTTACATTAATTGTTATAAATAACTCCCTTTGATTTTAGATAAATCAAATATTTAATAATTGGTAAAATAAAACAATACATAATTATAAAACTTTACAATAACAACATATAAATTAAGAATAACAACATATAAATTAAGTTATTAAAAGTCAATAAAATTTGATATTAATAAGAATTAATAATACTATCACTCGATGTATAAAATCTCCGTGATTATTAACATTATTAACATATTGTTAATATATGTTAACATTTAACAACATTATTAACTTATTATTATAGGTGTGTACTTGTTGTTTATTGTTAATTTTGTTACCATATATCAAATGATATTAATATAATATTATTAATTTCAATATTTATTACAATTATTGGAAAATTCAAATAATTCATACATTGAATTTAGGCCATTCATGCTTTTAACTCAAAATTTTTTTAGGATGATAGATGTCAATTTTTTTGCACCATACAAAATTTATTTCTCTCATTCAAATAAAAACAAACTATTCATGCCAGAATTAAAATATTTATAAATGAGATTTTTTTTTTATAGTTTAATCTCAATAATTAAATCTTGATCAATATGATGAGAAACAAACTCATTTAATAATTGAGTTAATGTATAAACGCAATCTTGCCATTAACTTAATTAATACTATTGCTTAGTGAGTAAAAAATAACATAAAATATATAATTTTTGAGAAATCTATCAAATCCTTCAATTAAAATCACATTTAAGATGTGACGATTTTGCCAAAACACTCATTTTAAATTTACCCTTTAAATTCTTTAATTTTCCCACCAAATAATTAAGTGAGATTATAGGAATTCCAAAAATTAAAACTTCAAATTTTAATTTCACAACTTTAATAAATTCTATATACAGATTTCAATCCAAACATAGTCTAATGGAAGAGGAAAATATAAGTTAATGGCCCTTTCCCTTGTCACATATGGAATCTCGTTAAGATAGTTAACCAATAGCTAAACCTGCAGAGGAGATACTATTTTTCACTTATGATGTATATGAATATGAGATATGCATCATAATTACATTAAAAAATATATATATAAATATACATCAAATATATAAATTTCAATGATATTATAATTCTTTTTCTTTTCTTACTTTTCCATTATTGATACAACAAATATAAAATTAATTAAGAAAATTCAAACAATAATCTCACTATTATTAAATCAATGATGAACAAGGAGGAAAAAGAAAGAGGTTTGATGGTTAAATTCTTCTTTTGAAGGAACTTCTAATTAAACCATAATGCTGAATTTTCGGAGTATCTTTTTAACTCATCAATGAAATCTATAATAATTTTTAATTGATAATTCAGCATTTCTATTATAATTTTGAATTGATAATTGCTAGATTTTGAGACTCTAATCTCACTCTTATATTTATTAAACTCTTTGAACTAGTGGTTAAAAATTTAAATATAAAAATAATAAATTTTCACTGCTCATCCAAATGAATACTTTAGAAGTATAATTAAATAAGTCCATGTGCTCTTCTAATTTGTATGTAAATTTTATTATTTCTCAAATTGATCTTCTTTTTTAGTGATTTTGATTGTAATCGGAACTCAAACTTAAGTTTCTTTTAGTCTTGGAGACAACTCTAATATTTATTGAAATTTTATTAAATAATATGAAGGCAGATGACATTACATTCCTAATTAAATAGTTTCTCCATTCTCATAATATGATAAGAAAATACTCAATATCAACTAAAAAAATCATTAAATATGTAAAAGCTCAAATTATATGCAAGGGATTAAGATTATTTTTATATATAGCAAACACAATTTTTTTTTATTATCTTCCTTTTTTTTATTTTTATTTTTATTGTGATCATATATGACAGGGCAATTGAAAAATATGTTATATAATATGTCAGCTTTCTTAAGTGGTATGAAGTTTTCCTCTTGATCCAAGAGAAATTATTCCTGTTACAAAAATAAAGCCATTATCCTTTCTCATAGAGAGGTATTCTTTACACATATTTGAAAATTTGGACTTGACCTATAATTTTAATTGGATTGGTCTTTAATGTTCAATAAGGTCCACTTTAATTAATTGATAATAATCATTTATTTGTGGGATAAATACCCTAAAAATCACTAAATTGTTTATGGTGTAACTTGAAGAGTATGAAGAATGGTATATTGTTTATGATGTTGATATATTAATTTGAATATGGTTATGTGTTATTAGAAAGGAATTTATATTTAATAAAATATGTGTATTAATTGAATTGAAAGTAATTGATGGAATTTGTAATTAGTGATGTGTAATGAGAAGTAGATATTTAGTGTGTAATTAGAAAGCATGATGAAATACTTGCATATGTTGTGGTACATTTGGAGACATAAGAAATATGATGAAAGTATGACAAGAAATAGAATAACATAGTTTGATGTTAATGATAACAATGATGAAAGTTTATGTAATTGATCATTAAGTATTTAAAAATATCGAGAAGTGATAATCATGATTAAATGAGTAAAGTATTTGTAGCCCAATATGGACCAAGAAGGGGGGTTGAATTGGTGGGGAATTAAAAAATTAATTGAGCAAGAAGGAAAGAAAAGAAGGAACATAAAGATTTATAGTGGTTCGGATTATAACCAATCCTACATCCACTCTCCAATCAACAATTGGGTATTTCACTATCTATGGAGTTTTGACAAGTTCACTCCCAACTTAGTGTTTTCAAGCTCACACCAAACTTTACAAGTGTTTTCAAGGCTCACACTAAAAACCTCA
>CATKHJ010640426.1:0-13984 GCA_949750685.1 Vernicia montana
TATAATTTATTATAATAAAAAGTTAGTTAAATTAAAAAACCAAACCAAACCCAACCCAACCAAACCATATAATATATTATATTATATATAATAATTTTAATATATATATATATATATATATATATATATATATATATATATAAAAGAAAAAAAACAGTGAAACCGATAAATCGAATCAAGCCGAACTTTTTCAGTTCGGTTTGGTTCAATTTTTACTATAAGTTCGATTCGATTCAATTTTAAAAAAATATAATTTCAGTTCGGTTCAATTTTAAACCAAACCGACTGAATGCTTACCTCTAACCTCAACAATTATCATTTTAAAACCAATCAAATTAATTTAATTAATTTTTTTCATTCTCTTTAAAATATAAAATAATTTTTTTTTTTTTAATTTGAATCTTCTCATCAACCCTTTAGATTTCAACCTAAAATTGTATTAGATCTATCTGAATAATAAGTCATTTGAAATTATTGAATATTTAAAATTTATTAGTCTATTTTTTATAATTTTATATTTGAAATCTAAATTCAAATCTATAATAATTTTAAATGATCATCAATTCAAATGAACTCTTAGATTAAAGCACAAATTGATTTTTTTTTTCTGAATTTTCTATAAAAAATGGAGAAAAGCTTTGATACACAGAAATTGCAAAATAATTTGAGGAGGAGAATTAGACTCGTGGTGATCCCCCACATAAATCTTGCATGAGTATGCTTAACACTCCAAGGATATTAAGGAAAATAATGCAGCCCGATGCCGAAAGGCACGTACTAAGCACAAATTGATTTTAGATTTTTTTTTTAAAAAAAAGAAAAACATCTAAAAGCATTGTTGATAGCATGTCATAGGATTCCAAATAGAGCTTTGGAAAATTAAAGCTTTTTCCTTATCTAAGGACGAAAGAAGTTTGAAATTTCACATAGAGGATAGAGCTAAAGAACTAATATAAATATAAATAATGTTTTTCTGTTTTGTCTTACACCAAAGACTAAAAAACACAACACAAAAGGCAAAAGTGCTTTTGTGGGTATCCTGCCACAACCAGCCACAAACATTAAATGTTTTACACTAAACAAAACCCACAACAAAACAAAAACAAAGTGTCTTCCAAGAAGCTTAATATAAAAGACTATTATTCTTCTATCAATGTTTTAATAATAGGTCATATAGTAATAATTGACTTCAAACTTCAAACGAAAAGCTTAAACATTACTATTTTATTTATTTCCACAAAGCTTTAAGCATAGACACTTACTAAACATGGCCTTTTTCTCCTAATCATCTATTTTCTTTAGCTTCTTCCACCTTCGCTGCACACAAAATCCTAGAAATTATTTAGGTCTTATTCTATTATTATTATTATCTTTCTAATCACTTTCTTCTACACTGAAATTGGAGACGATAAAGCTCAGTAAGTCCAGTCTTGAGGCAACCCCATCTCTGGTGGAAGATGATAATAACAATCTTCTTGCTTGTTAAACCCTATCCTTCTTATGGAGTTCCTCTGTTGGTTGGTGACTTGAATCTCTTGTCTATTTCTCACACCTGCCATAAATTTTGAGAAAGTACTAAATGTGAGGGACATTGGATTAAAGAACTATCAGAGGTTTAAAATCATTAAAAAAAATATTAATGCAAATATTCTTTTGTTCTTCTACTTTCTTTTTATATTAATTTCTTTAATATAATGTATGAGCTTCTTAATTATATGGGAACACTCAGCAACCAAACAGAGCATTTCTGCATTATGCAACTGACAACTACCAAAAAAGCAAATATTACTTTTACAGATTTTTTCCTTTTTTGTTTTTACAGAATGCCATTCCCATTTGCCAGTACAAAGCCTCATAAAATAACAAGAGGACCCAGTATTATTAGCTGGGTCCATCCATGAAAAAATATATATATTTTTAATATTCAACATTTTTTAAGAGAAAAAAAGGTGTCAGAACTTCAAACAGAGACCTGACCAGGAAACTAATAGCTCAATGGGTCCAAGAATTTTTTTTATTTTAATTGGAAAACCAATTGGGGTAAGCCTTCCCCTTCCTAACCCCACCTCCCTCACCCAAATTGAACAGTCCTTCAGATTTAATTCAAAATTTAGATTTGAGACATTGAACCACTAACAAAGCCAATGGCTCGGTTCTCCAAGAAAGTAAATTTGAGAAGCCAGTTTTTTTTTTTTTTTTAATGATTATGGGCCAGTTTGAAATTCAGAGGCAAAAAAATATTTTTTCAACATTTTTTGGAACTTTTTAATTAATTGATTGATTTTTTTTTTTTAGCAGTTTTCAAAACTAAAAAAATATTTTCTTTTTTTGAAAAAGCGCTTTTCCGATCGAAATGCCAAACAGCCCTATATAATCAATTACAAACTCCCAATATCATCCCGATATGGGCAGGAAACAAATGTGGGGTTCAAACTGGGACCTCTCTTGATCTCAGTAAACAAATCAATTTAAGAAGCTTAGCTTATATCCATTAAACAAAGCAAGAATATAACCCCAAATTATAAGTTCAGCTTAATAAGGGAATTATCATCACTAATTTTATTTTAATAATTTTTGCTTTTACAATAATGCATAAAATAGACTCGAGTTCAATTTTGTCCTTCGCCCAAATACCAAAAAAAATTAGGAGAAGTAATCTTTTGCCCAAAAGCTCTAAGGACTTCATAATAATAACACAATATGAGGGAAACACCTCATGGAACAAAAATTCCATTTACAAATAGCATAAAACTTTGATTATCACAAAAGAAAACAGCAAACAAATATAATAAATGAATAGCATTAAATTTCCATATAATACACTCTTGATTTCTAGTGTGTTTCAATTTTTTTTCCTATAAATGAAGCTTCTTCTGCATTTACATTATCTTGTCATGAAACTCTTATAAGAATCACTAAAGCATCAAGATTAAGAAAAGTAGCCCAATAACAAAAATAATACCTCCAAATCAAGAAAAACAATAGAAACCAAAATAGCAACAAATGGCAAGCCAACTCACCATGCTTATTTTTAAAATCAGCACTAGCAGGAAAGGCGGTTGTGGGGTTCACAGTGCGAGGATGGAAAACACCAGTACCACCAGATTCTCTCACAAGACTTCCTCCTCCTCCTCCTCCTCCACCACCACCACCACCACTGCCACAAAATCCAAACCCACTTCCCCGAAATGGATAAACCCGATTCTGAAGTGGGTTTCTCTGCCTTTGCAAAACCCTAAGCCTTGTTTCCGGGTAGCTATCAACCTATACATGACATCAAAGTTTTAGACCCCTGTAATGTAATATCACCATTATTATCATTATTATTAAAGCTGCCAAAAAGGCCTTTGGTTTTGATGTGACAACCCATAAAAAGCTAAAAGAACCGGATTTATGTTTCCTGTTTTCGCACCTGTGGTTGCACTTGAAACTCGTAAAACGGTTCAGACCGGGCTAAAAGGGATCCGGTTCCGTACCCTTGTCTTTGACCAAGTTCAGCACCACCACCGCCATTAAAACCAACATACCCAGGTGGCAAATGGTTCGCCGATATCTCCCGAACCGCCATTTTAACCCTCTGTAACACCCATCAAATAAAGCCAAAAAACAACAATTAGACAACCATGCAAAAAACCACCGTTAAAAAAGAAAAAAGAGAGAGAGAGAGAATAATAAGAAAAGCCCCGATAATGCTCAAATAACCTGAGAGTTTAGTGCTGGTTTTGGAGGTGGTCTTGAAGGGGTTGAAAATGGGTGATTTTGAAGCAAAGAAAGAGAAGCAAAATGACCAGCAAGATCTTCCATGCAAGAAAGACGATATGGGCTATATCTAGAGGGTACTTCAGTAAGGAAAATATCAGAGGGAAGCCATAGTTCTCCATCATCTAAATTTGGAGGAAATTCCGCCATTACTAAGAGGATTAACAAAGGTTTTTGATTTGGGTTTTTCTGTGTGAAATATAGCTCTGCAGAGAGAAAGAAAGAGAGTTGAAGATTGTAAGCGGGATTTTTTGGTTTTTGGGGAAAAGGGAACTGTAGAAAAGAGAGTAGAGAGAAGGGAGGGCTCTGGTTTCAAAATGACGTTACAAGTGTTTCTCTTTATAAAAAAGAGTTGGAGAAAGTGATGTAGAGAGAAGAACATTTAAAGGACTGTTTGGTTAGAGTGGAGATACTAGTGAAAATTAAGAGATTTTTAGGGCTCTTCTCCTAATTAAGAGAGTATCATAAGTTTTTTTTTAGGCCAAAATTACTCATTTATATGAAAGTAAAAAAAAAAATTATGAAAAAAAGAGTAATTATTTTGAATATATAATAATATATCAAATAAAGTAAGAAAATATATATATATATATATATATATATATATATATATATATATATATATATATATATATATATATATATGAAAGTGAATTCGTAAATTATTAGAAGTGCACCTAATGAATCTACAAGTGATTTATGAAGAAATTTTATAAGACAAATGTCACTTATGTTTCTTTGTCATTATTAATATTATTTAAGAATTAAGATACACTTATATTACATCTCAATATATATATATATATATATATATATATATATATATATATTGAAATGTGTTATATGGAGAATAAAATAAATAAAAATATTGGATTCAAGATATTTCATGAGTTTTTATTTTTTACAATTCAACTTCTTTAATAAGTTAAGTGATTGGAAAAATCCAACAAAATTAAAGGATGGAAAGAAAATAAATGCATATCTTAGAGAATGAAAAAAAAAAAAAAAAGCATTGACAAATATAACAAATTGTGGTCCTAGTAGCCTTCTATTTTGCAAATATAATCTAGTAAAAAATTACTAATTTCTCCATCAAATTTCTAGCTGATTTCATGCAATTAACTTGATTAGCAAGGGACCAACTAGTAATTTCATAAAATGTTTTTGCAATTATGTTTAATTATTATCATTATTTACATTTTTTCAATAAAAAACAACTGATGATTTTGAATACATACAAATTATAATATCTCAATAATTGTGCTTAATAATAACAATTATAATTATACATATCATAAGAAAAAAAAATGAATATCATTATAAATAAACGTATGTTTACAAAATATTTTTTTAGTTATGTCTAATTATTATTTACATTTTTTTAAAAAATATAATTGCTAATTTCGAATAAGTACAAATTATGATATCTCAATAATTATGCGTATATTACCAATTATAATTATACATATCATAAGGAAAAAAAAAAGAATATCATTATAAATAAATGCATGTTTACAAAATGTTTTTGCAGTTATGTCTAATTATTATTATTTACTTTGTTTTGAGAAAATATAACGGTTGATTTCAAATAAGTACAAGTTATAATATCTCAATAACTATGTGTATGATATATATATATATCAAGAAAAAAATAAAAAGAGTATCATTATTATTATAAATAAACGTATGTTTATAAATAGAAACTCCTATTAAGAAATGGTTAATAGTCGAGTCCATCATTATAAATAAACATATGCCTACAAGTGGATACAATTACTGATTTCGAATAAGAACAAGTTAGAGTGTCTCAATAATTGTGCATATAATATATAAACATTGAAAAAAATTTATTACTATTATAAATAAACGTAAGTTTATAAGTGGAGACTCATATAAGGAAATAATTAAGAGTCAATATTATCATTATAAATAAATGTATGTTTACAAGTGAATATTCGTATTAGAAAATTACAAAGCGTCAAGACTGTTATTATAAGTAAATGTATGTATATAAGTGAAGACTTGTATTATGAAATAGTTGAGAGTCGAGATCATCATTATAAATAAATATATGTTTAAAAGTGGAGACTCGTATTAAGAAATGATAGAGATCGATACCATTATTATAAGTAAATGTTATAAGCAAATATATGTTTACAAGTGGAGACTCGTATTAAAAAATGATTGAGAGTCAAAATCATTGTTATATATAAATAAATGTTTACAAGTGATGACTCATGTTATGAAATGATAGAGAGTCAAGACTATTATTATAAATAAATAAACTTATATTTACATGTGGATACTTGTATTAATAAATGATCGAGAATTGACATAATATGCGTTATGTTTAATTGAATGGTATTCTCAATTACATTTATATATCTCAGTAAATTTCCTCAAACAAAATGAAAAGGACATACTAAAATTAATTTAGATAAGTGAATTAAATATCTATTTTATCGATTAAAATTTAATTTTTGAAAGTAGCATATCTCATGACTTTTTCAATGTACCACAACATTAAAAAGGGGGGAGAAAGAAAGAATTAAATAGAACTCCAAACAGAGCCTTAAGATCACTTTCAAGCTGGGAGGACCGTACGCAGGTCACGTGACCCACTCGGCACACGCTATGAACCCCTAAAAGCGGGTCAGGGCCCGTATCGCTCTCTCCACTTTCTCACGACGTTCGGCTTGTCCTTTTACCTTCTTATTTTCCTTCACTCCCTTGCTAGTATATCTAACTCTTTACTCGCTCTATATTTGCCAATTGGACACGTGGATATTAGTTTAAGCGAGTTGAGAGTTTCACGTACTTGAGCGTGTAGAGGTTATATTGGATTGGCTGCTATGTTGCCAGAAAGAAAATCAACGCCAATATATGTTATCAGTCTGTACTTTTCAGTCACACGTGTCGAGCTAGTGTTCATTTTAGAGAAATACTAATATATGTTCGCGTTCATTGAGCTTTATGTGAGGTCTCTCTCTGTATTAAAGATGATGACTTGTGCTGTCTTAATCATAGGAATGCAATTATGCAAATTCTATAGCCATCTTTATTACTCAAGCAAAAACCAAAAGCAAGTTAATGTGATTTCGATTGCTGTTTGGGATTTTATATGTTACGGTTATGTATATATAAATTAATTTAAATTTACAAAAATTAACTAATCTAAAATTAAAATTGAACTCGGATTTAGATAATTAGATTACCAGACTTGACTATATATTATATTATCTTTTTTTTTTTTTTTTTTTTTTTATATATACTATGGAGCCAACTAACAAATTTTTTTTTTTTTTTTTTGAAAAATTTGAATTTGAGATTTCTCACTTCTCACATTCTTAAAGGGATGAGAAGACCAACCAAATAACATCTGATTGACATATTATCTTTAATTTTTATTTTTTAATATTTCATATATTTAGTTTTTTATTTTTAAATTTATGATGTATTTTTTAAAAAGATAAATTATATTGTATAAATATGTAAATAAAAATATATGATTGGACTCAAGGACATAAATTATACTAACTCTTAAATTTTTTTATCGACGGGACCCAAAGATCGAGCATGCCGGCAACCATGATCGGTGTCAGTAGGAACTGCCGTGAGCTTGGCAACCCATAGGCAATGTTAGCTCTTAAAGAGCTTGTGAAGTCAAGTAAGCTTGATTTTGTTTTTCTCATTGAAACTTTGGTTCATGGTTCTAGAATGAAGGTTCTTTGTTCTCATTTAAGATTTGAAGGTTGTTTCAATGTAGATAGAGAGGGTCATAGTGGGGGATTGGCATTTTTGTGGAGGAATAAAAATTCTTGTACGTTTATTGGGTTGTTCAAATAATCACATTGACATGGTAATGACATAGGTCAATGGCGTTACACGAAGGTGTACAAATTATTATGGCCATGTGAATAGGAGAAGAATAAGAAACTCTTGGAACTTACTTCGTTCTTTGAAACTAGCTTCAGACTTGCCATGGTGCGTAGTAGGTGACTTCAATGATCCGTTAAGTGTTTAAGATAAAAAGGGGCTTCACATGAATTGGATTTAAATTGTGTTCAATCCCGAATTTTGGTAGAGAATAATGATAGACTTATTGCACCATTTACTATTGAAGAGTTCAAGACTGTTGTATTCCAAATGCATCCAGACAAGTCACTAGGTCCGGATGGGCTAAATCAAGGTTTTTTCCAAAAATTTTGGTCTCTTATTAGTACTGATGTGTTCAATGCTTGTGTTAATTGGATTGTGAACTGTGAGATGCCTTATAGCCTTAGCACTACTATTATTGTTCTAATTCCAAAATATGATAATCCTTTAACAATGAAGGATTTATATCCGATATCTTTATGTAATGTGTTGTATAAGATTTTAGCTAAGGTACTTGCAAATAGACTTAAAATGGTGCTACCTAAAATAATTTCAGATGCTCAGTCAACTTTTGTGCAATCATATATGTCAGCTTTTGTGTATGGTCTGTCTATAATGGATAATGTGATTGCTGCTTTTGAAATTATTCATCACATGAAACGGAGGACTAGGGGTAAGAAAGGGTTAGCTGCTCTTGAAATTGATATTAGCAAGGCTTATGACCGAATCAATTAGGAATATTTATAAGTTATGATGGTTCAAATGGGTTTTTCAAGTATGTGGGTAAGGTGGATTATGATGTGTGTGAAATCGATTAATTATTTTGTTGTTGTTAATGGGTAGGAGGTTAGTCCTATTATCCCGCATAGAGGAATCCGTCAGGGGGATTCCTTATCACCTTACTTATTTATTTTATGTGTTGAGGGCTTATCATCTCTTCTTCGTCTTGCAGAGCAGAGAGGTGCCATTCATAACTTTGTTATTTGTAAAGTTGTTCCTAGTGTTTCACACCTACTATTTGTGGATGATAGTTTCTTTTTTTTACAGCCAAAATGGGTGAGTGCAAAGCTTTGCAGCATATGTTTAATACTTATAAAAGAGACTCTGGTCAAGCAATAAATTTTAATAAGTCAGGGATATTCTTCAGTCCTAATGTCTCTGAATCCATCAAGTGTAATATTTTTGCTTTGCTTGGTGTTTCTAACCCTTTAAATACAGGGAGATATCTGGGGTTGCCTTTCTTGATTGGTGGGAAAAAGAAGTCAGTTTTTGCTTTCTTGCGGGATAGGCTATGGAAGAGGCTTCAGGGTTAGCAAGGAAGATTTTTATCACAAGCAGGTGAGGAGATTCTAATTAAAACAGTTGCTCAAGCAATCCCGAGCTACTGTTTGGGTATTTTTTTTTATTACCTGTTACTTTATGTGATGAATTGGAAAAATAATGAACTCTTTTTGGTAGGGTATGAAATCTAATGGTGGTAGGAAGATTAATTGGACTGCATAGGATAAATTGTGTAAAAGGAATGAGGACGGAGGTATAGGTTTTCAAAGCTTACATGCTTTTAATCTTGCATTGTTAGCTAAACAGGGTTCAAAAATAGTAGATCAATCGAATACGCTTGTTAGTAGACTTCTCAAAGCTAAATATTTCCCAATAGGGGATTTGTTAACAGCTCAGTTATGGTCAAATCCTAGTTTCGTTTGGAAGAGTATATGGTCTGCTAGATTTGTATTACAACAGGGATGTAGATGGAGAATAGGGGGTGTCTCTAGTTTGAATGTATAGAGGGATCCTTGGTTGAAAATGGATGATGACTTTCGTATTCAAATACACACTATTGTAGGTTTGGAAGGGTTGGTGGTGGGTGATTTACGCATTCCATGTTCATTGGAATAGGACATTGTATTGCAAGAGTTGTTTGTTGAACGTGATGTTGAAGCAATTACTCGTTTGCCTCCTACTAGTGTTAGTCAAATTGATAAGCTCATATGGCATTTTGATACAAGAGGGAGATATACAGTCAAATCGGGCTATAGGGTAATAATGGCATATGGAATAAAGGTAATTAGGAAGGGGTTTTGAAATGGTGGACTCGATTTTGGAAACTAGTTATCCCACCTAAGGTAAAATAGTGCCTTTAAAGAGTTAGTACCAATGCCTTGCCTACAAGGGATAACTTATGTGTTAAAGGTATGGATGTTATAAATGAGTGTGTGCTATGTGGTGCATATGGGGAGCATGCTGTCCATTTATTTTTAGATTGCCCCTTTGCTATTGGGTGTTGGATTGCTGCGAGTTTGTTGGTTCCTTATAGGCATGTTGGTTCAATGTCTGAATGGTTGGAGCTAGTGATGAGTGGTTAGGATAGTCAATTCATTGTCAAGTGTTGTATGGTGGTTTGGGGGATTGGGTCTCAACGGAATAATTGGTATCGGTGCCAAAGTTTTTCATCTCCCATGCAGGTTGTTGTTATGTGTCTGGACTTCCTGGACTCTTGGAAAATAGTTCAACATAAGGTGACTCAGGTATCAGTTCATTGTCCTCCTACTGTTTCTGCTCGTTGGTTGTGTCCATCACCTCCATTTGTGAAGTGTAATATTAATGCCTTTATTTCTGTTAGGTATCACAGGGGTGGGTATGGTTGTAAGGGATACGATAGGACGGTTCCTCTATGGCTACACAAGGGTTTTCAATGGTGTATATCATCCCAGAGAAGCTGAAGCACTTGGTTTATTAGAGGCATTAAAACAATTACAGGTTATGAATGATAGTCATGTGATCTTAGAACTTGATGCAAAGGGAGTTGTTGATGGATTTTACTCTCCCAATTTAGATGACTCTGAGTTTGGTTCCATATTAGTTTCTTGTAGGACATTGTTCAATAGATTGCATAATGCAACTATTACATTTGTAAAGCAACAAACGAATGAGGTTGCACATGCTTTCGCAAAAGCGGCCCATTCTCATGCTAGTCCCTCTTATTGGTAAGAAGCTCCTGAGTTTATTCAAACACTCTTATTAGCTGATATTTGTTTTTGATTAATAAAATTATCCTTTGGTTTCAAATATATATATATATATATATATATATATATATATATATATATATATATATATATATATATATATATATATATATATATGAAAAAAGAACACTAAAAAAAGTATTTTTTAAAAATGAAAAAATAAAAATAAATAAATTAAAGAAAATGAAAAGTTAAATGGGTAATTCTCGTTTTGACCGTTAATCAATATGATCTATTTGGTCATTTTATGAATAAAAATAAAATAAAATAAAATAAATTTTATATGATGGATAAATTTATTTTACATTTAAAAGAAATGATAAATTTAGTTAATCAAATTATATTAACTAGTTATAAATCTCAAAATAAATACAGATTATCAAACATAAATGACTACATAAAATAGAAAGCACAAATAAAAATGTTTTAAGTGTGGGTAAGGAGTTGTTATGACCATGCTGGGACCGAAGTCCACAGAGTGAGCTCAAGTTAGGCTTGGTCCGGATGCAGGCCAAAATGTTAAACCCAGGTTCAATCCTAGTAAAAAAATACCAACGTTGGAGCCGGATTGACCGGAAATTTATACTATATATTTTAAATTATTGGGGAAGTACCAACAAAAAAAAAAAAAAAAAAAATGTTTGTGATTTTAAACTTTTTATATTTTTGGGTGTGTAAATTTTTTTTTATGTATAAAAATATATTTTTGATTTGTACCATTAATAATTTGAGATTCACAATCCTAACGTCGTTAGCGTTTGTTGACGTGACATTTATGTGATAATAATAATACTTATGTCACGTAAGTGCCACGTCAACGCTAGTTAACGCAGTCCGTTTGGTACACAAAATTGTTTAACTAAGTCACAATATTAGTAAATAATAATATATTTGGTATATATGATTCAGATTGAGTTTAATAATCCCAAATATTTAGTTAACTCATGAGATCAATATTATCTAAAATCAAGCCCCTTCATGTTTTTAGCAATTCCTATCTAATGAGATTACTAATCACATTATTTACTAATTATAAAAATTATGAATCTGTATACCAAACGGACTGTTAGTGTTCTGGACCTCATATTTGAATGGTATATTATATTGATAACTGTATAGCTCATTGATTCGAATGCTCATTCATGTTCAACATTTTTCTTAGGTTACAGGTTGAGCTCGAAAAGTAAAATTTTATGTTGAGTTATTTATGTCATCATCATTCAACAGTGAAGCTTATTTTAATATTTAGTTATGTAATTAATTTCATATTGTTTTGTATCATAAAACTCTAACACTTCGCATGGTTACTTTTGTTATCTGTTATCTTGTTTTGTTGATCGTTGAGTTGTTCTGTTAAGCAAGAACCTAATGGTGATGATTGGTATGATTGAGATGATAACCCTAAGTGACAGTGAATTTGATTTGATATTTTGCACAGATTTTGCTTAACAGGTGGACTCATAGTCCCTGTTCTGTAATAGTTACAACTGTCACATTGATTGTTTTGTCGTTTAGTAAGTAATCAAGTTTATTATGGGTTCTGGAAGCCTTATGCTTTCCCATTCCCTAGTGCCGGTTAAGTGCCTTTGAGTTCAGGTCGCGACAGTTAGTTTCTCAAAAAATAATGATGAGTTAGTTAATTATGAAAAATTTTAGGGATTAAATAGTAATTTGCCCTTTAAATTATTGGAGAAGTAAAAAAAATGATTAATTTCACTCATGGTCCTTCAAGTTTTCACTAATGCACTTTATGGTCGTCAATCTTCATTTTGTTACGAAAATATCATCTAACTTGTATTAGCAGTCACTTTAATATTATTCATGCTACTTCTGTTAGAAGCCCTAACGGAATGGTTATTGTGCACACCAGGTGGCATTTTTAATTTAAAAAAAAAAAAGGCCTAGTCAGCCAACCTCAATCAACTATTTCTCTCTCTACGCGTGGGCTATAAACTTCTCTCCATTAACTCATCCTTCCTCTCTCTCTCTGACTCACATCTCTCGCTTTCACCCTTACTTTCTATCACTTTCTCTCTCTACCTCGCTCTAATCTTCTATTGTAACCACTGAATATATTAATGTATATATAGTGAGTGAATTGGCGGGATAAATTGCCTCTCAATTCACTTCACATTTGGAGTTTTCAAAGGGAAATTTTCAAAGGGAAATTTGGTTAATCAACAAGTAGGTAGACCAACATTGCAATGGGGACAGAACAACAAGGTAAGTGAAGTATATATTCGCTATATTGTTCAATTATAGTTCAATAATTGATTAATGTGAAAAAATCCATACTCATTGCATATGGATTTCTAGGGTAAAAAAATTTTGGGACATTTTTGTTTTAATGTTTTGACATTGAATAAAAAACCCGAAATACACCAGAAACTAATAAATTAACTAATTAGCACTTGATTATATTATTCTCTTTATTAGTGTTTATATTTCCCCGTTCCATTATCATATTGCAGATGAGGCCACCAAATAGTAGAGCCTAGTTTTTATATATTAGAGTTATATATATTAGAGCTAACAACTGCTCAAATATTGATCACCAATGGCTTACTTTGATTGGATATTAAAAATTATTTGGTCAGTTGTTTGACTCATCCATTTCAAAATGTGTATTTTTTAGTTGATTTGGTTTTGGTTTAAATTAGGGAAATAATTTGTTTGAATTTGGTATATCTATTTTCCTTGCATTAATCAAAAGTGCAATTCCTAGTGCTCTATGATATCCATTAAGCTATTAGATTTTATATATAAATGTTAATGATTTTATGGTTATGGTACACATATGTATATGTAATATGTTGTGTTGTACCTATCTAGCTATATGAGTGCCATACCATACATGCATATATCTATATGAATTACACCTACCATTAATTAGAAATTAGTATACTGATTATGACAGAAAACTAGTTGACTGAAATTTTGAAATCAAACATCCATTAGTCATGTCTAATTAAGGGTTACATATATGGAAATTGATAAAATATAAGCTTATATCAGTGTACTTATATCAGTGTAAAATTTGGGGATGGACAAGGGAAAGAGTTTGAATATATATGTTAATGAATAATTATTTATTTAAGTACTCTTCTGTCACTCTTTTTCCTTTCACTCACACACAAGTGTATTCACTGTTATAATTTACACATTATAATTCACTTCTATGCAGTTGGACTATTTAACATAAAGGTTCATTATAATGGTATCAAAGGGGATTGTGAATACATTGATGGTGAAGAGCACATTATATGGGACTGTCACATTGATTGGTTTTGTGCAAGAAAGATGAATGAAGTTTTACATGATCT
>CATKHJ010640427.1:0-30976 GCA_949750685.1 Vernicia montana
AAAGTTCATTTGTTATTATGATTCTTATATTCTTCATTTCATGAATATAAGTATATGAGCCAAGTGATAAGTAAGCATGAGCCATCCTTGTGAGCTAGCCTTGAAATATCTAGCCTCACAAGTATGGTAGTATATTCTCCACTCACTGCTTTATCTCATTAGTGATTCCCTTTTTCCAGGAGAGCAATCTAGTGAGCAAGTGGTTCCTCAAGAAGCAATCTTCGATTGAGGAGTTTCTTATTAAAGTAAAGTTATATTTGAGATGTATGTATGTGTATATGTTAAAGTTGTTATAGTAGCTCCATGGGTGTTAAAAGAGTGTTATATTTTGTATATGTAACAAGAATTATATGAAAGAAGAATATGTACAAGCTAATTGATAAATGATATGATACTATTGATGAGTATGTGATGAAAAGAATAAGTATGTATGTGCTCAGGTTATGATCTTGGGATATGAGATAAGATGATATGATATGATATAAAATGTGATAATGTGATGAGATAATTATAGTACAGATGCATGATATGATATTGGATTGTATAGTATGTATGGGTTTTACGGGTTTTCGGTGGTCTTATTCCTACCCATGCCCTAGGACCGTTGCGACTCAGAAGCTGGGTCGTGACAATATATATACTGGTTGAAAATCCATTAATTGTTAAAGAGTTGCACACATTTATAATAATAAAAATAAATAATAGTTTAGTGGTTAGCAAGCAAATTCAAAATATCATATAGGTAATCACAAATTTTAACTCAAAGATATTAAAATTATTTTCAGAAATATTATATTTTCTCAACTAATTAATCTTTTTATTAAATTAATTATTTGAAAATAAGTAAATTATTATTTAATTATTGAAATTTGAGATTTAAAATGAATTATTAGTTAGTTCTTGAAATTAGATATAATTTATTAATCAAAATATGTGTTTTAATAAGGATTTTTTACACAAATACATAAAATAAAAAATAAAAAAAGGAAAAAATATTACAAAAATACACTAAAAAATTTTAAAAAAATGTATATTCAACTACTTTTTATTACAAAAATACTCCCATTGACTTTTATATCATATATGTGATAGTGAGTTTTCTTAAAATAAGAATGTCACTGCCAAGGAACCACCTACTACTCAATTATCAAATATGTGGTGGAGCTATTTTCTCTGTCTCTTTTTTTTTTTTTTTTTTTTTTTTATTTTAATTTTGGGTTTCACAGTACCAAACAATCATATATTGTTAATGGTTAACTAATTAACAATTAATTAATGTTAAATGTTTATGGTTCGACCGTCTAATTTTTTTTATAAAAAAAATCTCAACAATTCTAAATTTATTCTTAATATTATTATAAAATTAATTATTTTTTATTTTTTATTTTATGAAATAAGCTCTTAATAATCATATACATTATAATAAATGAAAACTAATCTAAATGAAAAATACAGAAAAATAATATAAACTAATAGTAAAAAAAAATAATAAGAAGGAAAAAAATGTTCATTTTTATACATTTTAATTGATTGATGTAGTCAATATTTTTGCTATCTACAAATATTTTGATAAATTGATAATAATGTCAAGAAGTGCATTAGCACACTTGAAAAAAAAACAACAATAAATTGTATATGTTTACAAAAATATGGTATACATTATGTATATATTTGATATTTGTAACTATTTTATATTTATACAGATTAGAAACATATAAAAAAAATTAAAAATATAAAGTAACAGTAAATGGTATACGTATACCATAAATTGGTATATGTTTAGTAGATTTTTGCTATCTGCAACTACTTTATATTTATACATATTGGAAGTATGAAAAAATTAAAAAGATAAGAGTAACAGTAAATGGTATACGTATACCATAAATTGGTATACTTTCAGTAGATTTTTAGTATCTACAACTACTTTATATTTATAGAAATTAAAAATATGAAAAAATTAAAAAGATAAAGTAACAGTAAATGGTATACGTATACCATAAATTGGTATAATTTTAGTATCTGCAACTACTTTATATTTATTCAGATTGAAAATATGAAAAAATTAAAAAATATAAAATAACAGTAAATAGTATCAATATACCATAAATTGATATACTTTTAGTAGATTTTTGATATATGTAACTACTTTATATTTATATATATTGGAAATATGAAAAATTAAAAAGATAAACAGTAAATGATATACGTATACCATAAATGGGTATACGTTTAATATATATTTAGTATCTGCAACTACTTTATATTTATATTAAAATCTTGATCTTAAGCTTGACTATATACATATAATAAATAAAACTAGTGAATGAATGTAACCGTATACCATTCTTTGTGCACGGGCAATCTCTTCATCGTTACCTTTTAGAATTTGAATCATTTTATTATTAAAATTAAAAACGACATCATATATTATGTAGTTTTTAATTTTTTTTCTTATTTTTTAAAATTCTTTTAATTTATTAATAAACTTTTAAAATAATAACATTAAAATTATTTTATGGCTTGAAATATTGTCAACTTATTAATTAAAAAATAAATGTTTATCTTGGCTTGCAATTTGGGTGATGCAGGCTAAGGAGAAGTTGTTGAAGGAAAAATTCCATTGACAAATCATATGAAAATAAAGGTATCATAATTAATGATGCTGTGGACTAACTTTCAAGTGATAGTGGTGAAAGCATTTTGATCAAACTGCTAGGATTATTTTTATGGTTAAAGTGTTTGACTTTTTCCAACAAGTCGTTTTCTTTGAAACTAGAGCTAAGTCACTGTAAAATCACAGTAAAATCCTTCACCGACTCACCCCAACTCTAATCGACTCCATCCGATTTGACCTCTCCTTGCTCAGCCCTCATAACCATCGCCCACGGCAATTCTTTATCAAATGATTGGTGTCTCTGTAAAGCCATTGTTCATCACCATCTTCACTCTCTCTCTCTTATCCTTGCCGTCGTTTTGCTCTTTCCTTCGACGCTTTTCCTCACCATCACCAAACCACCGCCCACCTTGCTCAGCCCTCATAACCACCGCCCATGGCAATTCTTGATCAATTCTTTATCAAATGATTGGTGTTTCTGTAAAGCCTTTGTTGAGAAAAAGAGAATTTTTTTGGAAAACATAAAATAAAAAAGAGTATAAAAATAAAAATCACGGCGTCAAAATTTAAGAAAAAAAAGCGGGAGTAAAATTGCTATTAAAAAAAAAAAAGAGTATGGAGTGTAATTTCCACTTTTAATAACACTAAGAGATTAAATAATACTAAATAGTAAGTTACCATTTAAATTAACGAAAAATTCAATAGAAAAAGAAAATAGTTTACAAAATGAAATATTAGAGACGTAATAAAGGCCTTATGAATTAAATCAAATCTAAAGACTAAATAATAATTAATCCTTTCTAATTCATATATATTTTGACTTATAGCTCATGAAAAATTTTAATTTAAATCGGGATAATTACAAATTTAGTATCCCAACTTATCAAGATCTGACAATTGAGTGTCAAAACTTTCAAAAGTATCAATTAAGTGTGTGAACCTATAAAAAAATCACAACTGAGTGTTATTTATGGTTACAATGCTGACGTGAATTAAAATTTTTTATTTTTTTTAGTTGGAAAAAAAAATTACAACTTTACTAAGTGAGTAAATTAATTACAAATAAATCCTTAAAAAATTTCAAAATGATCCAAAATTTTTAAAATTCTTGCAACTTAACCATCTTCCTTTTGAACATTATAAAACTTCTCTATTTCCTAAATATACAAGAACCCCAAAAAAAATTACAACCATCAAATTCTAAAATTAGATATAAGTAGATCTCATATTAAATACTCAAATCACTAAATAATAAGAATCTCATTTTAAAATTCAAAATCTCAAATTTAAACCTAAAAAAAAATTGAAAAATTGAAAATAAAAATTCTACTATAACCCAGTTAAATGCATGTTAATCAAAACCAACCAACAAAAAATTAAACAAAAAAAAAACCCAAAAATCTTTTAAATCCTAAAATCATATCAAAGCTAACCACATATGCCTCCCTTTCAAAGAATCAACTCATTTCAAAAGCAGAGAAAATTAAAGATTTGTGGCACCATTGGTCGTCGCATGCTCTAGTTAGTCAGATACGTTGCCGTCATTGATTACAGCTTCAACTTCTCCGGTGATCATCAAAACACTAGGTAAACTTTTATGTTTTTTCTTGATTTTCAAATAATATGTATATAAAACAGTACAAAATACAAGTCTACCGGCTGATTGAAGCACTCAATTGATACTTTTGAAAATTGAAACACTTAATTGTCAGATCTTGACAAGTTGGAATACTAAATTTGTAATCATCCATAATATTTTTGTATAAAGTTATTGGTTACCTGTTGGATCGGAGTTAAAAGAGGTTAAGTGTTATTTCTGTAATACTTTAACTCTCTTTAATCTTATTTGATAAACTTTTAGATATCAAAGTTAATGTTTAACTTCCTTAACAATTACTCCCACTTAACTTTTAATTTATTAACCTATGAGAGGCTAGGATAAAGACATGTAACAAAAATAAATGTACAAAAAAAAAAAAAAAAAAAAGCATGATTGTCTATTAGAAAAAAAAAAAAAAAAAAAAAAAGGAAAAGTTTTTTTTTTATGGAACTGATTTTTTTTTTAATTTAGATTTCATTTATAGAATTATTTAACAGGAGATTTGTTTTTTAATTTTATTTAGTTGTAGATTATGATTGATTGCAGATTTATTCTTATTTTATTTTATTTTTTTATAGTATTGTTTTATTCACTAAAATATGATAGGTTTTTTCCTAAAAAAATATAAAATTTATTTTAGTTAGTAAAAAAATTGTGAAAATGTCTTTTTTTAAAATTAAATTTTTTCATTAAAATTTTTTTTAAATATTTTATACAAAATTCAGTTAACCATATTAATAACTTATCCATTACCCTTGATTTGTCAAATAAAATTAACAATTTAACTGTTACACATGTAACTATTACTCTCTTAATAATTAAACTACTAAACTTATAATTATTACACTCAATTGATATTTTAAAAAATTGAAACACTTAATTGTCAAATCTTGACAAATTAAGACACTAGATTTATAATTATTTCATCCATACCCTATCTTATACACTATAACAGAACACATGGTGTGTTGATGAAAATGAACCAGGCAGAGGACATTAAGAAGTTCCACCCTCATGATTACATTTCTTGTATATATAAAGCAAAAGAAATAGAAATAATCATGCGCAAAATAAACATATAGCTCATATTATTCATGGAAGAAAACAAAATATAAACGAGAAACTTTCAATTCTCCACCAACTTTATAAATTATTTGTGTAAAAAACTTTATATTGATTGTTCATAAATTGATACATAATATTACTCTGATCTCAATTATATTTAGATCTATTAATCCAAACAAAGAATTTTTAGTAGACACTCTAGCCTGTGTCCGTTCTTGTATTGTTTGTATGTCCTTTCATATGAGCCTGAACTGCATTATCATTGTCCAATATGTCAAGAACAGAGACAATGCTAGTGCTTCAGCATATAATAATCATATACATTTTACATCTCGAAACCATGTAACATATATAAACACCAAGTCTATGGACGTAGAATTCAAAAGAAAGGAATCAATGGCAAAACATAAAGTTCAAGACCAGTTTTGCTCCAAGTTTCATCAGAAATTCTAATGCGTTATGCATCACCATCCTTCCAATGTGAAGCTTAGAACATGTTAAATACCATCGATTTATACACACATCCTTCCTGAAATAGCTCGGTCCTACATCAAATAATAGTAGTAATTTATCCGAACTGATGCTATTTTGATCATGTTCAAAATAACAAAAAAACCTGCCCAGGAAAGTCGAATCATGTGTTAGCAAGGAAACAAAGTCCGAGAAAAGGAATGATCCAAATAACTCGTTACTTAGCAGTGCATAATGAAATTAAAGTAGATAACCAAATAATAGAATAAAAAATGTTGATTTGAAAAAGGGCAAAAAAAAAAAAAAGCACTCACATTCTGATTGTGCATCCATAGCCCTTCATGTATTATGTAGCATCAAAGGTTAAATCCAGTGTATAATGCATGAGGTTGCACTCTGAAAAGAACAATCCCATTTCATAGCAACACTAAAAGCTTCATAGAAGATGAATCAAAGGCATAATAATACTATTAGCCTGAATAAGCTTCAAAACCGGTAGACATTAAACTGAAAAATCTTGGTTCTCTTTATTTTTCTTATTTTTTTAACCTTTTTCTGTCAATAAGACAGTCAAAAGTGAAACAACTGCTCCAAGAATGGAATTATTTCACATTAATTGCAGCAGCCATGCTCCTCAGTTTCCGAGAAATTTCTGAAAATGATGGCCTTTCTGCTGGATCAGACGTCCAACAACTTTCCATCAATGACTTCCATTCTGGATCACACCATGTTGGGATTTCTGGCCGTAATGAGTTGTTCACAATCCCTCCTGCAAATGTAAAAGAAGCAACACATGAAAAAATACCGATGAATCAATAATGTGAATCATTGGCATGATTCACCATAGCACAATAGGCCAATAATCATGCATGCATGCAAATGAACGTATCTACAGAACTCGCTTGGGAAAATTTCCAAAGTTTATGAGCAATAAAATAATCATGCCCTTCAAACATCAACTCCTAACTGAAAACTGTATCACCATGCAGGTTCACACATGCACATCAACAAACAGGGTCCAAATAGGCTTCAAAACCTATGCTGTAAACAATGCACACACCAAAAGATAGGAAAATAATAATAGTAGTAGTAGTAGTTACAAAGGAGAATAGAGAAGCATTCAAATTTCTTGGAAAGACATTTAATTTTCAGTTCAGGTAACATGTATTTGCACCATTTCAGCTAGGCCCTTAAAATTTAAATCCACAGGTACGGCATTTTCAAGCCATGATGTATGCCCCAGAAATAGGATATGATCAAATTCCAATGGCTTTCCTTTGTGAATTGTGATAATAGGATGTAGGACAGCTAGCAAAGATTGGATAAATGTATAAATGTGAAGAAAGAAATTCTTTATTACATTTACTAAAGATGCATTATTGATAATCAAAGGGGTTTAAAATACATGTACGAGTTAAAAGCATATGATTTGGGATCAAAATATCACAAAATCAATCAAGTTTTCAGGTCTGTTTGCATTGCAGGTTTTAACACTGCAAACAGCACTTCCAAACAATTAATGACTCTTCTGATGCTAATAAGTAGTGGGAACAAGTCAAAATTTTTAATGTTAGAAATGGAATGAATATTAGATTTGAATTTTAGGCAGGTTTATACAAAGAAAAGACAGGTTGTAGACTTGACACAAAAATTTTGCATCCCACCAAAAAGACCTAGATTTCTGTAGAACTGTTTTGTACCCCTTCTTCATACGAAATTGATAGGTTACATACAGAGATCTTAATACTCCTCGCACTCATAAGACATATTCTAAATACAATGATTTTCAAACAATAACAATAAATTCAACAAGCAAACTCAAATTTTCCCAAAAGAGCATATTACATGTACTCCTAAAATACAATAATAAGCCATAAAAAAATCCTAGTATCAAAATCAAGCATTACATGAAAACAATTCTCAATTTTCTTCTCCTAGTGCGCATCATTCTCTGCCATTTGAATAAAAATTTAACATCCAAGTTTTGAAATATTGAAGCAACAAAAAGCATTAATTCCATCCATGCTTTGCATGGAATTAAAAAGTTGATACCCTTTTTCTTCTTTCTTAATGGTAATAATATGATACTAGAATATTCTTCATCTCAATTTTAGTATCGACTTATATGGAAATACAAAGTCAACTGAGCCTAATTCAACGAGTATAGTGAACTTTGCCACAAATTTCTTACTCTCAATTCCCATTAGTACTGATTGACATCAGCTTGCTGCTTCGACTTCTCAACACACTAATTTTTTTTCTCCTTACCTGCTGAGAGGCCCATTTGGCCTCTTAATGAACACCTAAATAGGAAACTCTTTTGTATCAAAAAGGAAAAAACCTAAATAGGAATCATACAAAACCACAATGTTTTCATATACAGCATCTGTTGATTAAAAAAACATTTGGGGGGGTGGTTACACATTGTATTAGCAATAATATATTAATTGCAGTCTAGAAATGTAATAGTGCTTACCAATTATGGAAGCGCAATGCATACCAGCATAAGGTTCTTCCCCCGTGAGTAATTCCCACATAACAATCCCAAAGGAGTATACATCAATCTACAGCACAAAACATAGCATTGTATGAAATCAAATGGTTGATTATAGTGTAGCAAATTTAATATTCTGCTAGAAATTTTACCTTCTCTGTCACCATGTGGCTTTTTCCACTCAGAAGCTCAGGTGCCATCCAGGGTAAAGTTCCACGGACACCGCCTGACACCAAAGTGTGTTGTTTCACCTTTGACAGACCCAAATCACCAATCTGTGAGACAGTGTAAACTAGGTTAGTTGACAAACGTGTGCCATTTAGAACTAATTGCCATTATTGTTGTGTAGTGAAATTTCAAACCAAGTCATCTCCTATAAAAACTATATCAAGCTAAATACAAACAAACAACAAAAGCCTCAAGTACAATCCACTTGACTGAACAGCCAGCCATAGAATTCAGAACTTTCAAAAAGCTTCAAAACATTTATGGCAAAACAAGATTTTGGCTAACAAAAAAAATGCTCAACCCAAGTTTAGGTGGGAATTCCAATTTTTTTTTTTTTTTTAATCTCAGCTTCATACCTTGCAAACAGGCCGTTGTGGATCTCTCATATTCACTAACAGGTTTTCACACTTCAAATCAAAATGAACGATGTTCTTCCCATGCAAATACTCCATCCCAAATGCAGCATCCATAGCTATGATGAGTCTCTTGCGACGATCAATGGTTCTGTCAAATGACATTAAAGTGTCAGATCTTTCCAAGGATGCTTTGCTTTCTATCTTTTCCACTTTGTCAACAAGTGTTACCTTTGAGGAATACTTAATTTATACTTCATAAACAACAAGAACTAATAACAAATAAGAGCCAAAATATTCAAAAAATGGAAAACCACAACTTGGTTACCTGTCTTTCTTCTGCAAAAACTGTTTCAGAGATCCGTTAATCATAAACTCTGTCACAGTTGCCAACGATCCATCAGGGCCATCACGTACTATGCCATAAAAAGAAACAACATTTGGATGGTGTAATGAACTTAAGATCAAAGCTTCCTTCCAGAAATCTGCAATCTACAAAGAAAACATGAATGCAACAATAATTATTACATGATCAACTCCACCACCAGCCAGATGTTTTATAATAATAACAACGATTTAGTATCAAATGAACAGATAATTCTACAGTGCTACCAATAGACTTCTAAGAGCAAACACTAGTTGAAGTATAGTCATTTGGTTGACGTAACTGCTCAGAAACATCATCCAACTGTTGCCAATGTGCAAGAAAAACAAACAGCAAAGATAGAAGCCCTAAAGAAATAAAGAATCAAGTATACATGTAATCAGAGAGACACAATTATGCTGAAGCTATATACTAGTGCTATACACTAAATATTTATCCCTTCCTTTTGTACCAATTATTACAGAAACCATGCCTGAGGACTACATACTCCTATCATACGCCACATATTTACTTCCTTGGTTTTCACATAACTGTTGCAAGAACATGCATGAAAAGTAGAAAGCAAGTGCAAATTTCATTCAATCAAGGTTGTGATTCAAATTTTTCTTTTCCTCCTTTAAAAACAATTAACACACACATGAGATTTTCTTGTCTAGCATCTGGAAGGCCTAAAAAATTTTATGACCTGAAATACCAAGTCATTCTTCCATACAATATTAAGAGAATGAAAGTTGATGAATGCAAGAATTATCAGAAGACTATAAACACTACCAAACGCTCTCTTTCAGAAGGCCTCCCAGCAAAGCAGCTGGCTTTTATTCTCTTAATAGCTACGTCAGAACCCTTCCATTTCCCATGATAAACAGCTCCATATGTTCCAGAACCTAATTCACGGATCTCCTCCAGATCATCACTTTTTATTGTCTGAATACAAAACAAGAATGCTGTTAAAACCCAGGTGCAGAATGATAGGGACAGAGAACAATAAACAATAAACAGTAGATGAATGCAACCACGAGGATACCAAACAAAAACATCAATCATGCAAACACAGACCTGTAATCCCCTTTCGATTGCTTCTGCCTCTGCCTTTGTTGGTTCTATTTTGTTAATATCTATATTGTCATTATCAGAATCCAACTCTGATTCTTCATGAGCATTCTGCAAGAATAGCAAGGCATTAGAACAAGAACATGAAGTACATCACAGTACAAATCTTTCTCAGCAAAAGAAAATCCAATTTCTTCTCACCACTGCTTCAATTTCATTTAGAGTTGCTTCTTTTGATACTGAAGAATGCTTTACAGAATCAGCATCTTCTTTTACTTTAGCTTTAACCTCCTCAGCCTCTTCCAATGCTGCTTTCTTTACTGAAGCCATAAGCTCTGGTAAGAAACTTAACCGGTCAATTGATAGCTTTGTATCTTCCATTGCAGCAGAAGGATCTTTTTCACCAACTTTCACATCCGCGCCGCTTCTTTCAGTGTTCCTAGAGCAATTTGAATGAACAGACTCCACAAATGTAGCCTCACTATTAGTATGAGCAACCATGTTCAGCTCCTGGCGATGCATGTTTGGTAAATCTAAGTTCTCGACCATTTCTACATAATTTGCTTCTTTTTCCATGCCAAGGACAGTTTTCTCCTCCATTTTTGCCATTTCAGTAATATTGCTACTACTTAATCCTGGATTGTAACCAGAAGCACCTGAAATTGTGGAAGAGTTCCGCATTTCACGCGGCAATGGTGGTCGGAAGGTTTCTGCAGTAAACAACTGCTTATTATCTGGACCATAATGATTTGGATTCAATTTCGAAGGATGGCCATAAGAGCATTCCGCAGCAATTGTTCCATCAAAACCAAAAATTTTCTGCGAGGACTCTAACCTAGAGTGCTGATTATCCATACCAGTACCAATCCTTTGACTACCCTCAATTGTGCCCCTAAGAAGTGCTGGATTAACTGTACCATTCACCTGTGAGGTTGCACTGGATGTTTCATACGGAGGACCATGCACAGGGTTTTGAACATTTCGCCATAACGTCTGATGAGGTAAATGTCCATGTGAAATCGGGTAAACATTCTCTGTTCCATAGGCATAAGGAAAATTCCCATACCGTACTGCACGTTCTTCAGGAGGAGTAACATGTAGGTGGTGTGAAGCAGCCATAGCTTGGTCATGAAACACTTCATTACCCAGTTCATGTCCAGCTCGGTGATGAATATAAGTAGGGGATGTATGATGACTATCCACCAAATTGACATGCCCAAGAGGATAATTCATGCCAGAACCATCTACAATGTAGTGCTCATTTACTCTTCCAGCTCCAGAGATATGTGTTCTTGCTTCATCAGCACAAGTATTCAACTGATGCTGCAGATTCCATCCTCTTTCATGGCTGTGAGCTTCATTGTAGATAGTTCGAGGATCATTCTGATCTTTGGGATACATCGCATGGTGGACCTTTGTATCTGCATTCAACATAAAATGTTCCCTGTTGGTATGGCACTCAGCACACTGATTAGCAACCTGGTGAAGTGCATTTCCAATATTGGGTTGCTCCAAATGCAGTTGATTTCTTTGGAAAGGCACCCGGCAGTGATCACAAGCACTGTTTCCATCAATAGCACTGGGACCATGCAGCAAGTTACCAGGAAAACCAGCCTTCTCACCAGATATAGCCCCAGAAGGCATCCATACTGCATTCTCAGAATATGGTGGCTGGTGGTCATAAGCAGAATGATGACTTAGTGGTTGACGGGCATATTCTTCAGATACTCTATCAGGCAATTCCCCAAACTGCATACGGTACCGAGAAGAAGGGGGTGAATTTGGAAACTCCGGTACTGGTCTTGGATCGTGGTGCCCGTGATGCCTAGGAGAATAAATTGCAGGACTCCATGTACCATCCATTTCATTGTACCGCTGAGGAACTGCAATGTGATGCAAGTTATACTGTAGCATAGGTATCTCACCACTCCTCTGTTGAAGACCACTATCAAGATTCATTTGACTAAAAAGTTGTTCCTGTACATGGATATCTTCAACAGTACCAATCAAAGGAAAATCCGCTTGCTGCCTTCTAAAATCAGCTCCATCATTCAAATTATTCAGCGCATCAACATACCTCCTCTCAGACTCCCTGTCATCCCCATCAACATAATGGGATGAACCATCCTGGTCTAGGTGTGCAAAGAGAAAAATCCTAAGCCTAGTGAACCCATCCCCAGAATCCAACTTTTCATACTCTTCCATCATGTTTATTACATCATCATCATTCACTACCGAAACAAGGGCATCAAGATCCTCATCAGGTTGTTGGTACTTCAAAACTGCAGCTCCTTCATAAAGCTCCCTCATTTTACTCATCAATTCCTCATAACCAATATCCCTTGGCAAATTCACAATTCGAGTCTCTCCACCCACATAACGCAACTTCCCATCCTGAGGTCTAGGCATAATGCTACCTAAGAAACTACACAACAATTTAACACGCGCGGTGGTAGTTTCATCATGCGAACCAAGGTTAGAGCAAGAGGTGGAATAAGTCATTGATGCTGAGGTATCCATCAAGTGAAGAGGAGCTTGGTGAGGGTTTTGCTGGCTATCAACAACAGGATTATGATTCTTGTTCAAGCGCTCAATTCCTTTATTGCACATCGAGTATATCACTCACATAATATACAACTAACAAACAAATAATTCATCAAATTGCATGCCAGCAATCATGGCAACAACAAGTTGCGACATCATCACCCAAAAAAAAAAAAAAAACCCTAAATTTAAAAAAAAAAAAATTAAACCAAACTCAATCAATTGAAATTACAAAACAACTATTGAATTACAGAATCCAGGTTTATCGATACAACCGTTAAAGTTAAACCAAACCAAATAAAAATTCCGGGAAAACGAATTAAATCCAAATTGTTCTGATAACCATAAATTAAAAACCAAAATTTAAAAAAAGTACCTGATAAATCTAATTTTCTCTTTATCAATCTTTATAAATTGAGAAATGGTTTGTATGGTGATGAGAAATGAAAAAGTGTAAGAATGGAAGAAAAAGGAAAGACGACGATGACCGCCATAGCCATAGGCAAAGGCTTAAGGCTTTGTATCGTACGTAAAGAAGGAGGAGAAGAGGAGAGGTAGATGCGATGGGTGTTCGCCAGGTAGTGTCACACGTGGCACTACCTGCTTTCTGCATTCTTTCATCTTCTATTTATTATCTCTCCCCCTTCCCGTTTCTCTACCAAGTAATATGCCTTCGCTCTAAATCTCCACGCGCTCGTTTTTATCGCGTGTTTTTAGTGTAATTTCACGCATGGAATTTGTTTTCCTCCCTCTATGTAATATACTAATAATATTCTTATTCCCAATTTTATGCATAAGTTCCTCCCGAGTCAAAAAATGTTTTTTTAATTATATTTTAATCCTATTTTTTTTATTTTAATTGTACTTCCTTAAAATATTTTAATATATGTAAATTATTATTATTTTATTAAATTTAAAAATTACTTTTTAATAATTTTGAATATATTAATATAAAAAATATATAAGACAAGTTTATTATATATGATCCAATTGAAAAAAATAATAAAAAAAATTATATATATTAATTTTAATTGAAATTTCCGAAAATATAATTATGTCAAAAAATTTGATAAGATGTACTTCATATATAAATTTACATTGGTTAAAATAAGAGAAAGTTGTTATTTTAGTTATAGAAAGAAAAATTTATATACACTCAATTATATTCTAACGATAAATATGTATATGATTTGATAATAAATTTCATTTAAATTTCTTCTATTAAAAAAATAAAATTTTATCTTGCTCCTTTTTTTTTTTTTTTAAATCATGAAATTATATAATTTTCCTTCGAACCATAATTTTGGGATTTGTTTAATAACAAACTCCAAGTAATATCAATTTTTTCTTAATGTGAAATGGTGTTTTTTAAAAATTTAACATTCATATTACTATATGATATTGTGTTACTTATTTAATATTTGGATATAATTGTGTTATATTACTCGTTTAATAATAAGATTTATGTTTTTATATTTGATTTTTTATATTTGTATTAATCAAAATTGTGTTATATTTACATTTCGACCTAACATAAATATAACTTCCAAACATGAAGGACATTTAAATTTATATAAAAAATTTTGAATTCTTTTAATTTATCACTAAAATGTTTATGTGTTTACTATGTAATTTGATATTATGTGTATATTTATTACTGAAAATGTAAACATATTTAGAATCAATTCATTAAAAAAGCCAAATATTTTTTTTAGGATATATTAATCTTTCTACTCCATAAATATAACAATTACTCATTATTTTTTTTATCTTAAAATTCAAACACAAAGGAAAATATTTAGTAAAATTTCACTTTAATTATTAAATAAAATTACAAAATGAAAAATGTTAATACTAAGGTATTAGAAATCAAAAAATTATTTATATGTTTGCCTTTATGATAAAGTTCATTCATTTTTTTTTTAGAAAAAGTTGATTTGCTTTTCTTAAAAAAGAACTTAATTTACTAATTAATTTGTTTATTTAATTTAATTTACTAATTAATTTGTTTATTTACTTAGATTAAATAGAGATATTAAAAATCTATATTTCTATGGTTCAAAAAATTTAAAAGATTAATAAATTTGGATGCATATGAATTTTTTTTTTTAAATTTCATATTATATAGAAAATGTATAGTATAAATTTTTTTTTTCATAATATCGTGATGGACTTTATTATTTAAAGATATAATTTTAATTTTTTACATCTCGATATACACACATATATATATTTATATAAATATCTTTATATTTATATTAAAAATTGAAATTTTATTTTTGAGCTTAGGACAGATAAATATTATATTTTAAACAAAATAAAATAATGCTAAAACATTATTATTTCAATATTAGTTTTAATATAATATCTAAACATTATTTCAAAAAATAAGTCAATTATTTATTTTTATTTTCTTGGGATGAAATAATTTGAGAGGCAATTTGTGTTAATGTCATTAGATTTGGGAATTGACTGTAAAGAAGGGTGTAATCGAGCCGAGCCGAGCTGAGTTTTAACTTGTTCAGACTTGACTTGATATTTTTTTTTTCCGAACTCGAGTTTTGAATCGAGCTTAAAAATTATGTTCAAACTCGGCTCGTTCAAGCTCAAGTCGAGCTCGGCTCGTTAAAAAATTACAATCGAACTTCTCAAACTTGACTTGTTAATAAATTACAATCGAGCTAAATTCGAACTCGAGTTCGACTCGTTTTGAAACTCGTTTATAATTTATCAAAATACTTAACTTTCTAAATATTTATTTTTAATAAAATAACTATAACAAAAATATTTAAAACTAATATAAATGTAAAATCATCCAATTAGTGAAAAAAAATATAATTATAAAATTGAGTATTCATGTATTACAAATATATTAATTAATAAAAAAATATTTTTAAAGATTAGAATATTAGATTATATAATAAGTAAATATTAGATTATCTTAATTAGGAGAATATATATTTTAGTCAAATTGAATTACCAAAAATTTTATAAAAGTATTAAAATATATTTTTTGAAGTGCCAATATTATTAAGTTAATAATAATAATATTAATAATCAAGCTGTTTACGAGCCTATTAATCGAGCTTTTTGCTAGCCTGTTCACGAGTCTAATCGAGCCGAGCTTAATCTTGCTCAAGCTCGGCTTGTTTATTCATCGAGCCTTAAAGTAAGGCTCAAGCTTGGCTTGTTTATAAAACGAATTGAACGCGAACGAGCTTTTATCGAGCCGAACACCGAGCCGCTCACGAACGGCTTAGCTCATTTGCACCCCTACTACATTGCTACATGAACCTGAATCTATGATATAATTTACCCCTTAGCTACTTCAAGGCCAAGCCGGCCTGGTCCTAATTAACAATATTTTTTCCTTTTTTAAAAATTAATTAAAAAATTCTTAAATTTTATTTCGTGAACAAATTAATTTTTTGTCCAGTTTTTTTATGAATTTCATTAAATAAATAAAAGAAAATAAATTTATAATACCCAAAATAACCCAATAAAAGTAGAAATAGGGAAATTGATTTCATTCAAAATTGATTTTATTCAAAATAACTATTTTAAGATTTTTTATAAATGATTTCAAATAATTATAATTGATTATATTCACTCTGGTGGCTGCTGCACCACCATCACTCCGTATGCAACCAGCAAAATGGAACGAAATTTCAATTTCTATGTCACACCAATCATACCATCATCCTTACCACCTGGGCTCTCTTGTGCTTATGAGCTTAGTAAGAACCCTTCTGTTAAAGTTGCCATTGTTGAGCAATCTGTTAGCCCTGGTGGTGGTGGTGCTTGGCTCGATGCCAACTCTTCTTTGCCATGGTAATCGAAACGACTTTTGTGGAGAGAATGAAAGAAGTAGAATTAGATGAAATAGAGACTGAGATTTGTGACTTGAATCAGTTTTTTTGTGAAGCAAATCTATCAAATAGATAAAGGAGAGAAGAAAAATAAATGAAAGACAGACTAAAGAGTGAAGTAAAAAAGTGGCAGCTGAGTTGAGGATTCATTTGTTTAGTCATTTTACTTATATATGAGGGTTAGTTTAGTCATTTTATTTAAGCCTTAATGGTGAAAATTTAAAATTTTGGATGGAAAGAAAAATTTATGATTTTTTATTAATTTCTAAAAAAAGAGAGACAATATTATTAATTAAATCAAATTTCGAAAACAAAATAATAATTTGCCCTTCTTTTTATAAAAAATAAATGGTTTTCATTAAAGAAATGAAACACATGCTAAAAACAAAAAAGTTACTAATATTGGAGAACTTGCTCCCTACGCCAACTTAATTGAAGGTGTGAATTATTATACAGTAATCCATTATGCAGAGTTGCTTTGGCTAAATTATTAGCCAACTAATTAAACTACCACTTTTCAAAAGTACAACGATACATCAATAAAAACTATTAGATAAGGAGGTATTAATAATTGGAATTTCAAACTCTGATGAATGCAAACAAATGCCATGAAACCTAGAACTAGACTTTTGCTCTCTCTCTTAGGGTTTCATCTCTTTCTTTTAGTGTCGATTGTGCCTCTCGCTAGAATTATCTCCGACGGCTTTTGCCACCGAGTGAGATACCCATCTTTCTTGATCTTTTCCTGCTTCTTTATAGTTTCAATCAATAATAATGTCGTATACTGGTTTCTTTATGTGTATTTAGCTTCCCAGTTTTGAGATTTTGAATTTGTGATATTAGTCACCTTCGGCATCAGTGCCGCTCTTAGTTACGGCGTTGTTCGGCCCGCACATCAGTTTGAACTCCTCTTAGTGAAGCTATGACTTTCTCATCGGTGGGTGGGGGAAAGAGTGGTTAGCTCTAGCTTTGTGTCTTTCAGCGGGGACTTGCTTGTTTAATATGGATCTGAAGTTGGGTATCGAAGCCCTTGGTAGAATGTTGGCTCCTCATTGGCTTAGGCTTAGGTCTATTCATCGGAAGGAGCCCGATCTCTACGATGGAACCATTGCCTTTTAGTTTTGGTGGCAGTAGAGGGCAGTTTTGGAGCCTCTGAATACATTCTCCTTGTGGTTTAGCTCAACCACAAATGCTTCTTTTGTTAGGCTGTTCTTCTCCAAATTATGACCTCCAGTGGCTGTGGATGGTACGTCGACGGTAGGAATCTTTGAAGGAATAGCCTTAGGGCATTTGTGTAATTGTAATTCCTTTCTCAGCATGTAGACTGAGTTTTCTGTTTTGGGCTTTATGCCTAAGTCTAAAACCCAATTTGAGTAGTTGTAGTTTTCTTTGTTGAGGTACCTTTTGTACTTTATTTGTATGTATTTTTAGGCTTCATATCCTGTTAAATGCTAACTCATTTCTTTCTTTGGGAAAAAAAGAAAAAAAAAACAAATGCCATTAACATAATCAATTTTATGTTTGGCATCACCCTCAAGATTGACTTTATCCATAACTTTGTCCTTTGCAATGATAACTGCCAGTCTTAGCACTAAAGCCTCAAGCACTACCGGATTATCAAAGTCTGGAATTTTTTTGAGCTTTTGAAAATATTACAATACCCCTATTATCTCTCGCTAGATGCTACAACTCCATATAATTTTATTTTGTTAACCGCAACATCAAAATTGACTTTGATAAAGCTTGGAGGAGGAGGAGTCCAGACATTTCTTCTATTGCTTTGCCCTTCAATTGGCTCTTCTAAGTGGATCACATATATGTGTTGGTTCTAAATTCATCCAGATGTTGCATGGCTCTCTTAATTGTATTCGATCACGTCTAAAGTTGATTTTCAAATACTAGATTGTTGGCAAAAAAAAAAAAAAAAAAAAAAAAAAGAGCCAAATTAGTTCTTGAACTTGGCATCCGAGAACAAATTAGAATAAAATCACTTTTTTGTCATCAAAATCCTCATACTTAACAATTTTTGTCAAATTAGTCCTTAATCAAATTTTGGCCAATGCTTATACTATAAAATCAGATGAAATGACTTTAATTTTATAAGTTTTGTTTGACATAACTTTTCAGAAAAATACTTTTTAAATTTTTTTTTTTTGAGTTTTGAAAAAAAAAAAAAGATAAATAGATGTTTTTCCAAAGAGCAGGATTGAAAAACGCAGTTTCAAAAAAATTAAAAAAAATCAATCAATTAAATAAAAAAAATTCAAAAAAGTGTTATTTAGCGTTCAAAAACGATTATGTGATTAATCAATAATAAAAATTAAATATAGTATGGTACTAATTTATGTTATTATGAGTTTAGTTTTATTTTTTTATCGCCTCTTGTTAGATTTTATAATATGCCCCTGTTTGAATGTTATTTATGGATATTAATGAAGGATATTTTGGATTTTGCAATACTTATGTTCATTTGATTGTTTAATTTTTTACTTTGTCCTTGGAATTCAATTTTTAATACTGAATAAAGATGTGTATATTGATCAACAAAATATCATTAATTTCATTTATTAAAACATTCAATCATTACATAATATCGAAAAATAACTTTCACTCCTACTCCTAAAACTTAAATTTAATTGATTACTATTAATCTGTAGGCTAAAAAAAATATTTTTGAATTTTTTATTTAATTGATTGATTTTTTTTAAACTGCTTTTTTCAATCATGCTTTTTCGAAAAGTATCTATTCACTTGTTTTTTTAAAGTACTTTTCAAAACTCAAAATCCTCAAAAAAAAAAAAAAAAAAAAAAATTTAGAAAAATACTTTTCTAAAAAGTTAAGCAAAATGGAGCTTATAAAATTAATATCATTTTGTCTGATTTTATAATACATGCACCAACCAAAGTTTAACCAATGATTAATTTGATAAAAATTACTAAGTATGAGAACTCTGATGACAAAAAAAGTGATTTTGTCCTGATTTGTTCTAGGTGCTAAGTTCGAAGACTAATTTAGCCATTTTTCCCTAAATTGTCCCTTGATTTCCAAATCCACCAAAGAATAAACATTGCAATTTGCTAATGGGCTGAGTCGCGAGATATTGAATTCAATCCCTCTATAAGACATTACCAGTATTCTTGTATGTCATTTGCGGCAATACAATCATACCTGAAGTTGAGGCTAGAATTAAACCATATTTCCCTAACACGATGGCAGGTGAAGAACAAGTGCTTGGTTGATTCTGGTTGATCATAAAATTTACAATTGTTGCCCACATGAGGAATTTGTGACTTCAAAGCAGTACCAACATGTAATCAATTTGTCAGCATTCTCCATTTACAAACTTTCAACGTACTTGGCAATTTCAGTGACCAAATGTTTTTCCAGTTTATACTCCTAATCGTTGTTGTCCCAACTTGGCCACCATTAGTCCTTGAAACATTCCCCTGAATGGAGAGGTAACCCGATTTAACTGAGTACCTGCAATTTCTCATGAAATGCCAAATTATTTTATCTTATTCCAACATCACTAACCATAATAGAGAAAATTGTCTTTGCATTCTTTTCACAAAATAGCTGAAACACTAATTTTCGATTCCAAGAGTCAGTATAATGATTAATGAGTTGTTGTACCCTGGAAAATAATCTATTGGGATCTTTGATGCTTGATGCGGTTTGAACTTTGAACGGGTATTCTGTTGGTAACTAGGCATCATTTAAAATATGAATACTCCTTCCATTCTCCACTTGCCATCTTACGCCTTTTTTATAGCGCATATCTACCTGCAAGGATACTTCTCCAGCCCCATGAGGGATTAGAACTAGTACCGGCTTCCATAAGTGCTGAGAAAGGGAAATACTTGCCTTTGAGAAGTTTTGAAAAAAGAGAATCAACTTAGTAATTAGTCTCCACCCCCCTAATTATACGTACACCTTTTTCCTAATTGTACATTGAAGCCTTTGTCTTTTCCAACTCCAATTCTAACTCTGATTCCACGCCTTGTAGGAACTCGAAGTTGGATCATCACAAAGCCCTATCATTACTAAATCATTGTTATGAGTGGCCAAAATCATTTATTAGATTTCAAAGGAAATATGTAGCAAAGTGATAGCAATTCAAACATACAAAAATAATATATGATATTTATGATATACTCACAATATACCATAAGTATACCTTTTGTTGTTACTTTTACATATGTACTGTTTTAATATATTTATTGTTGCAGTTTTTCATACTGCTTGAGGCATACATGACTTGTAATAACGTTATAAAATAATTGTTTTAATCATAGTAAAACTTGACAAATAGAAATATTGCATTTGATAATCATATTTAATGCAATTATTTTTAAAAAAAATACTTAAATAATGAATTAACTAACAACTCAAGCACTTAAAGTTTGACTAAAATATATTATTGGATCATTTTTTGTTTGGTTGATTTATGCACGTCTTCCTATTGTGCCCCAGTTGTCTGCATTTTCCACACTTTATTTGGTTGTTTCTTCTATTTTGATTTTGATTTGCTTTGATAGTATTTCCAACAGGTTTACAAAGCTGCTATCCTTGAGTATGAGTAACTCGTTACATCAAAGTTAACATACCTTATGTTTTCTTCCCAATATTCATTGTGATGAAGAAAAATAGGTATTGTGTCCATATATGTATAAATAAAAAAAAAAAGGATTTTAAAATATGAATAGTCAAAATTGATTAAGAATCACATTATCATATACCTGAAATATACTCGTTATATCCTTAAGATATACTGTTTACTGTGAATACTAAAAACCGTTTGTTATTATTATTTTTTTAGAATATAACGTTTTCTATATGATATATACTTGATGTATTCTTGTTCTATACTTATATTTTTGTAATACTCAATATCCAAAAATTTTCAAAGATATATATCAAATACACACAATATAAATACAAGTTGATTAAATTTAGCAAAATATATACTTATGATATACTTGTATGTACCCCAGATATATTATTTCCTGGGTTTGCTGCAAAATATCGCTACTTTTTTAGTTTTCTGCAAATCTGAGTTATGTAATCAAATTTTCATCTTCTAAAGCATTTAAATTCATAAAAAAAAAAAAAAAAATCATATAATCTATTCGTTTTGAAGATTTTTAATGCAATGATAGTTAAAACAACACAAAAATTTACTGAATGAAATTCAAATTACCTCTCAAACAATTGAATAATTAGGTTTTTTGTCAATTGAACTTAATAAATCTTCAAAAAACTACAAATCTTTTGATTTTCTTTAGCTTTTTCTGTTTGAATTTGCTGTTTAGAGTTTTGCCCAAAACTTTTTCGATTTGAATCTTCAAAACTACTTATTTCTTTTATTAGAGTTGATATGATTTTTTTGTTTGTTTAGAAAGAAGAGTATAAAGTAAGAAAAAAAGAGGGTAACCTGTAAAAGTAAGAAAAAGAGAGGGCAATGTATAAAAGTAAGAATTTTTGAGTGAGCGTGTAAAAGTAAATTTGTTCTCTTTTTTTAGGCATTTCTGTAAAATTTCCAAATAACTTCTAATTTAAAATAGAAGAAAAATTAAAAATTACTTTAATAAAAAATTAAATTTATACTTTTTCCAACACATTTTAAAATAAAATAATATAATACACAAGATGATAAGAACCTTTGCATCGCACGGGCATCTTGCTAGTACAAAAGTAAAAGTGACAAACATGTCTTCTATCAGTTCGAATTTGAGTTTTTAATTTTCAGGTGTCATCGCACGGGCATATTGATCAGATCAGCTTGTGTCCCTCATCATTTTTCATCGAGGTATACCAAACTCATTATCCTTTTCTCTTGGATTGTCAAAGTTTAACATGCTAGTAACAGGAGTTATATTTATGCTAAAAAAGTGACTTTCACTTGCCAAGATCAACATTTTTTGAATCCTGACATTGTTTGTGAGGTGAGTAGGCATCGCAAATTTAGGCATTACTGTGTGGGAAAATATTGTTTGTTGGTTTAAACACCCCATAAATAATATTTCCTGCAGAAACCTGCAAGCCAAGTAGATATTAGATAACTTTATACTGAAAATCAACTAAGTAATTATTCAGGACAAAGGCCATAAAGCAATAACGGTTATATAGCTTACGCCAATGTTCTGGAGGCAGTTCACGAGAAGAGAAGACCAACAGCTCCACATTGTTTATCACTGCCTTAAGAGCTTGGTCATGAATGATTAAGTCATCCATCAGGTTGTCAAAAAAAATTTCATCCCTGATAGAGAATAAAATGATAAAAAAAAAAAAAAGGACTGGAATATCTTTAAGGCAAGATCAAAGAAGCATAATCTAGTGAAATAAAAGAAAAAGGCAACAACCTTTCATGCTCAGGAAAAAAATAAAGAGCAATACTTTCATCAGTAGGCGGTGAGGTCTGAAACTTTTGGGGCCATGCCTCCAATCTAGAAAAAATTGCTAGATTCAGCTGCATTGGCAATGCTTTTGCTACATCTTGTACTTTTGGACAAGCTTTACTTGATAAATGGGCCACGAGTCCAATGAAAGTTGGATTTTTCCTATTTTGGATTCTCAAGAATCCTCTGTCAAAAAGAAATAAAATTTTAGTTTATGTGGCAGAAGGGGAAAACCGCCTTCCATGTGTTTATGTAGTTTGTGGTAATTGATAGAATATTTATGGGCATATTCCTGATGCTTTATCAAACAACCAAAGAGAGAATTCTACCTCCAAATTTGATCCATAATTGGTTGAGCAGGAATATATTTGTTTGCTTCTGAACATGACATTTCGTGCGATAGGCTCAGTAGATGAGGACTGACAACAGGATCTAATTGAGAATGTTCAACTTCAGAGCATTTAACAGATTCAGACTTTTCATCGGAACTGCCATCTTCAAGAGCCAACCTCCTCTTTTTTTTTTTTAGCTCTTCATTTCCAATATTATGAGAAACAGAGGGGATCCTTTTTATCTCCTCTTTCTGGCTAGAACAATCACCGGCAGGCTGCTTTATATCAGTCAGTGTATCTGCATCTCTATAAGCCTTTGTATTTACTATAGAGAAAATAGTCTGCTTTCGCACTTTAATCCTATTCAACTTGATTTCAGCAGCTTGACTAAGGCGTGCACTTCTAATTGGAGTAGGATTAGGCTTAGCATCTCTTAGACTACATTCCTCACATGTCCAAATGACATTTTTATCACCTTTTTTTGGCAAAATGTCCAGACAATAGCTAAAAAACACAGAAAAATACACAATGTATCGCATAAATATCACAATTCATTACCCAAAATTGGAATTCCGAAATTGGACAAGTATAATAGAGCAGTCAACACAATAATTTACTTGGAAACAAACAAATCTGTTATGTTTTGCAAGTGCTCCAATACACAACAGATCAACTAAAATTTCCATGAGAATTTACGAGCAAATACATTTTTTTGTCTCAGAAAGTTATCTAGAATCATTACAAGATGTCAAAAACGAACTATTGATTCTAAAACATAATCCAGCAATTCTCCATACCTATGCTCAGAGGAAACCTTGCACTTGACACAGTATAGGAGACACTTCACATACCCCTTAACCCCACACTTCTGGCAAACACTCATCTAAAACCAAAAAAAAAAGGTTATTATCGCAGGTTATAATCATATTACTTGAACCAAATAATCATTTAATTATGCTTATATGGTGTGTAAAAATAATTCAAATAAATAAATTTCATGCTGCATTTCATGACTTCAATTGTGTGGAGGTAGATCACCTGACTGTTTATTGATTTCATGTCTTTAGAATGAGAAACACATGATAAAGTTAGCAAGTAATAAAGTATCTACAATACAATGATAATTTTGCATCCAAGGGTTTGAAATTGAGCCTGAAAATGACCGAACTGACATAATTTATCAGCAAAGTATAGAAAAATAGACCAGCTATACAAACTAGGCAGCAGAGAATTACAAATAAGTCATTCTAAAGTATGAGTTCTTTCCCTGAGTGGTAATTGAACAAAAAGTAGATGGCAATCAAGAAAAGATGGAAAAAAAATGGTCAGAATTTGAATTCCAATTAATCGGTTATTAATGAAAAATCTGACTAGAAGAATGCCAACATTTATGCGAGCTCCATGGGTATAATGCACATAGAAAACAGACAGACAAAGCTATGGTTCAGCCCAAAACTTCTAGTAGTTCCCAGGAAGCAAGCTCTAAAATACATATTAATTGGTGTGAAATAATCATCTATGAAAATTATAAATAGTAAATAGCTTAATAATTTTAGTCATTCTCTATCAATTCTTGGCCCACAAATATCAGCTCTAACAAGTAATTATACACCAAATAAATTTGACCAAAGTTCCAAATGTTGAGTAGACCAACTCCACGAAACCTTTGGAAAACTAAATGGAAAAATCTTCTCAACTAAATGAAAAAGTTCATGTCCAATACAGAATTAGCATTTTTACATGAATCGATGCATCTATGCCAAACACAACTCGACTCTCTAGGTATGGCAACATGCAATTCTGTACAAAAGCGACTCAATACCGGAAACCAAGTATTAAATGACCACCATTAAACCTGGCAAAAACCTTATCAAATATTTCTAATTTAATTAGGTATCTCCAAACACACTAAAAGCTTTAAGTTAAAAAATCTGATAAGAACCCATAATTCACTAGCTGAGGTTCCATACACATAAGAAAAGTTTATCTCTAGTAGGTGAGGTTCTATAAACATATTCATATTTTTCTGAAGAATTTAAGCATGTAGGTAGTTGTGTGTCATTATCACTTTTTTGCCGTTACCTCATTACCACCTCCTCAACTCACAAGCAGCAATCAAGCTAAGTTCAAGTATCAGTACTACAACTTGAGCAACTCTAAGCCTGAGACATAATTATTAATTTTTTTATAAATTGCATATTACATAAATATTTAAACAACAATTTATTATACTAATCAACTGAAAAATACTAAATTGACCTTAAATTCCAGCTAACTTGAATTTAGTGAAGGTTAAATTTGAACTTAATCCTGGAATCCTGCCACTGATTTCATAAATTGTTAACTGTAGGTCCTATGGGACCCAATATATATACATATTCTGAAATCAAAAGGGTTTCTAACAGGGTTATTGTGTTATCCTAACTACTTCATACTTTATAATAAAGTTTGAGAAAAATTATTGGGTTTATTAAAATACTAATTTGACCTTAAATTCCAGCTAACTTGAATAGTTTTTTTATTACTCCCCTATCTTCAAACACCATTATAACAGTGCAAACTATAAGAAGACCATTGTCATAACAGCAAGTTTCAATCTCAATAACTCCCAAAACAGAAAACCCAAATCACATAGACAAGTAGCCAACAATCAACTAAACCCTAAACTCAAAATTGATTGATTAACCCACTACCCTAATTTGCATAAAGTGAAAAGTTGAGTTTCATATATGCAGAAATTTATATGGCATTGCAAGATGAACTGACCATACCTTCGCTATATCAATGCCCAAAATTTCAAGGAAAATTCAAGTTCCAAGCTCCATCACCAGCGAATATTCACATGCAAAGCCACATTAGAGAGATATTAAGGTAATGGAGAAGTGTTTGGGCGGTGACTGAAGAGCACTGGAATTTTTTTTTGGAGATTCCCAAAGCGTTTGAGTTCTAAAAACATAATAAGCATAAAAAAGCCTTTGCCTAAAAAGTAAAAACTTACTCCTGCTCCCATTGGTAAATTAGTAAATTTATCATCCGGAATATTCTAAAAAAAATGAAGAGTAAATTACTATTTCATCTTTAAGATTTGCCTTAATTAACATATCGTTCTCTATTTTTTTAGAAACCAATGATATAATCCGTCAAATTTAACTCCGTCAGACATTATAGTTATTTTGTTCAAAATTATAACTTTCCACCATTAAAATGACATAAAATGACTAAACTAACCCTCCATATAACCATCAAATAGATCCCTAAAATCTTAAACTCAGCCACCAAGACAGTTAACAAATTTAAATTTTTTAAGAGAACAAAAAAAATGCAAAGAAAATAGAAAAGCAAAATCATAAACTCACCAAGTGAACAAAGTGTTGTGACTAAATTTCTAGCCCCTAGTGAATGGACTCTGCACTGCTTTCCAACTTAGAGTTGGGAGAAGACGAATTAAATTTATAATACCCCAAGTTTTGTTGTCGTGAGAATCTTAAGTTGGTGACCAAGTGGAGCCATGATAGAAGGATAAGTCTTGACAATAAGGTGAAGTATTGCGAAGTGAAGGGTTACGAGGTGAAGTATTGAGAAGCGAGGGTTGTAAGATGATAGATTTCGTGGCAAAGGAGGAGTTTCGATGGTAAATACGAGGTTTGATTACAAGAAAGAGCTTTGCTGACAAGGATAAAGTTCGGCGAATGGATATGCGAGTTGATGAGGTAGATGGTAAGATGAAAACGAGTTCGATATTGGATAGACAAGTCGAAGACGAGCTCAGTACAAGTAAAACGAGTGGATGGACTACGTACTATTAAACGAGCATAGGAACTCGATATGGGCTTACGAGTACGAGCTGAGGACTCAATGGTAGAGCTTCAAATGTCTGTATACATTTACGAGGAGAGCTGTTAGGCTCAGAATTGTTTAGTGTTAGACAATGTATAGATTAGTTGAGTTTGAGTTTAAGTTTTTGATAGAGGGATTAGATATTTTTGGTAAGAGTTAAGTTGTGTCAGAGTTTGTGTGGATAGGATTGAAAGCCAACTACCACTGATAGTCTCCTAGAAAAATGAATGGCCCAAATTAAAAGTTATTTATTCAATAAACTGACTTTGCAGAAAAAGGTGTGGCTGTAAATGCAAAATTACTTTTCCAATAAACAATTTGTTGACCAGCTGTACGCCACTGAGAATATTTTAATTATTTCTTTCTCTATATAAAGACTAATAGACCATTCCAAAATGCAATCTCTCCATTTTCTTTCTCTTTCTAAAACTTAAAGTTCTGCATTTCTTTTCAAATCTCTAAGTCTCAGTCGATCTCCAAATTAAACCCAATACCTGATAACTCTATTTTCTTAAAGTTATTTTACTTGTTTAAACTCAAATTTTGGTTCAGTTCTTGAGAATTTAATAATATTATTACTTATTTTGAAAAATAAATAATTATAACAATTTATAAATAAATTATAACATGTTTTTAGTATTTTATTTTATTTTATTTTGCAGAATAAAGTAAATTTCAAAATGCTATATAAAGGAGGTGGGAATTGTCAACAAATATAGGTGCTTAATTTAGGCAAATTATCAAAAGTGGGTGCCTAAATTAGATTACCTAAATTAAGCAAATTGTCATATATGGGTGTCTAAATTAAGTTGCCTAAATTTTGTTGACTAATCCAAGTCAATTTTATTGATTAATCAAGCCAATTTTATTGACAATAAAGATAATAATGATGCAAACAATAATGCAAGATGGAAAAAAAAGATGAAAATTGCCTATAAATAGGCGTTACCACCCCTCATTCAAGGAATCAATTTAATCAATTAGATAGATTTATATTTTCTTAATTTTATTTCTTTGTATTTTCATTTTGATCAAAAAGATAAGTTTTGAAACTCGTATACGCCAAAGACTATATTTCAAAAAGAGTTATTCCTAAACTTTTATTTTTCAATTCAATACTAAGTTGTTATTATATTTTCTATTAGATTTATTGTTAATTTAATTGTTTCTTTCTTCTTAATTATGAGTAGTTAAATTTCTTCTCTAGGATTTAGATGTAATCTTTTGATTTGCTTATGACTATCTTTGTTTAATTGATTTGATTTTGATTATTGGAATTAATCTTTTATTTTAGAACTCAATGCTTGTGAATAATTGATAACTATTTGTATGTTTAAAAATATTATGTGAAGTAGCGAGAGTGGAAGCATAATATTAGTTCATTAAGATATTAGATATAGGGAATGTGTTGCTTAGAGATAATAACACTCCTTTGTGATTAATTAAAGGATTTCCATAAAACTTAATGGGTTTGTGTTAATTGCTTGTGTTCACGAGAGTAAACATAAAGTTAACATAAATACTTGTGTTGTGTCTTGAGAGAGAACATCATATATTTTAAGAAAATTTAATCATTAATTTCAATGAAATTAAACCAATCTAGACAACATAGAAAAGTCATAGGTAATCAATTAATGAAATCTAAATCCTAAATTTTTATCATATATTGAATTTGTCTTTTATTTTTTCTTACATCTATTTTAATTTTTTTTTTCTTCACAACTGAATTAATTTTCTAAATGATAGAGTAATCATACTTTTTGGTAATTGTCAATATCTTCCCTGTGGAATCGACACTTTATTCACACACTATTATTTGCCCACAACCTGTACACTTGCAGATTTAGCACAACAGGAACTCGTTCACCATAACCGTGTGAAATAGGTAACCATTATAATATTTAATCCTGAATCCAAAAATTAGGGCATTGAATAATCATATTTAAATTACCATATAGAACCAATAATACTGAACAAACAAACAAACAATTGATTATTTTTTAATTAAAATTAAGATGAAATTAATTAGGAAGATAGAGATACTTACTTGCAGAGCTACAAGAAATTCTTGCAAGTCAAAGGGCACTTTTCTGTGAACAAATCTACCGCTATGTGTCCTAAGCTTGTATTTATTAGGACTGACATATTCTCTCTCTTTGTTTGGTTACTAAGAAAACAGCAACAAATAGCGAGAAAAAAAAATATTGTCAAATACTTTATTTTGACTTTATTATTGATTATTTTTTAATTAAAATTCATTCATATGGGTTTCAAGTAAATCAAGAAATTTTGGCATTTAATTGCCAAAATTCAATTTCTTTCCTAGTTAATGTGCATCCAAAAGTAAAATTTCAGCAGAAAATAAGTCAAATGAAAATATTTCATGAAGGATAGCAAGGTTAGCAAGGGAAAAGAAGATCGAGAGATTTTTGGCATTTTTTTTAATTGCTAAAATCCAATTCGTTGCCTAACTAATTTTTCACTCAAAAATTAAAATTACAGCAGGAAAATTAGAGGAAAATTCATGAAAAAATATCCAAATTAGCAAAGGAAAAATCAACCCATGGAATTTTGCAAGAAGACCCATGAAAATTGCAAGAGAAGAACTCAAAAACTTACCTTCAGGGGGCTGAAATTGCTGGGTAATTATCATCGGAAGGAGGCTGCGGCCACGGTCTTGGTCAGCAGTAAAGGAGCTGGTCACTGAAAGAGAATAAGAGGAAAAGGAAGAGAGAGAAAAAGCTTTTTTTTTTTTTTTTGCACCAAGAAAAAGCTGATTGGATAGGTAAGGTTTTTTTTTTTGGTAAATTGGATGGGTAGTGGGGATTTGTGGATAAATTTTGGGCATTTAAAAATTCCTAATCCTAGAAGTTGTTGGCAAAGGATTAAGTTGAATAAAATTTGGAGTTAAAGGAGGATTATGGTTTTTATTTTTTGGTTCAGTGCAAGGAAAATTAAAAGAAGTTGTACAAAAGTTAATTTAGTTCGTGGAAAAATTATTTAGAATTTTTTTCAAGATTATGAAATTTTGGAACTCATCATGGAAGTAAGACACTAAAGGTACATATATATTTTTTGAGTTGTTATATTATGGATTCAGATCCACCTTGCACCATGGATCTGGATCCAAAACACGCCGTTTCATTAAAATAAAAAATAAGCTGCCTTTTTTTTAATCAAAATCGTTCTTCTACTGTTCATTGTCTTCTTGGCGCAACTGATTCTCTCAAACCATAGTTTCTTTTGATCATATTCTTCTTCTTCTTCTTCTTCTTCTTCTATTAGTGTTAGGTCTTGCAAACATTTTACTACTCTTCTTTTGCCTAGATCTTCTACTTTCAGTTCTTCTTTATATCTATCTCTCACTTGTTAATCAGTCATATATGATATTATTGAAAATTGTCATTTAATCAATACCCTTACTTTAAATTCTATTTGATCGAAATAACAAAACTAGTTGTTAATAAATAAAAAAACAAAATAGATAATTTAGTATTAATTTATAATCATGAATCTGATGGCAAAAAATAATGAATCTGTATGTAATATATGATGAACCTAAACTTTATATCTAAGAAACCTGATAGTTATATATGACAGTATAAAAGATAATGAATTTGCATGTGATATATGATGAACCTAAACTTTATATCTAATGAACCTGATAGTTATATGTGATGAACCTAAACTTTAAATCTAATGAACCTCATAATTATATGTGAAATATTAAATAAT